>JADBJO010019900.1:12500-32350 GCA_016801955.1 Conus betulinus | reverse complement strand
GGAGGTCGTGAACTGCGTTTCAGTCGAGCAGTCATGCATTGATGGCTGTGTAGTTTCCTTATTTTGGGGGCAGATATTTGCAAAGTACCTTCCTCAAACTTACCAGTACCCCCACCAGATACCATGCCTTCAGCAGCACTCGCTTTTAGGGCGAGCTGTGGCAGGTTCGTCCACATCTACATCGCTTTTATGTCGTATCGAGCCAGGAAGAAGACGGCTATGCGGATCGCCACGTTGACACCGCGTGCGAAGCTGCACGATATAGCCCTTGGCCTGCTCCTAGCCTTCATTTTCCAGCTGTGCTGGGTCAGGAACACGACGATGGAGTCCGTCCTGTAGTGTGTGCCAGCAAGAAGCTCAATCCAGCTGAGCGCAACTATTCCATCGTGGAGAGAGAATGTTTGTCTCTGGTGTGGGCGGTTCAGAAGTTTGAACCCTACCTTTATGGGATAGAACTACAGACAGACAGACCACTCACCTTCAATATTTGGAGAGGGTCAAGTCGCCCAGTGGTCGGATTACCAGATGGGCATTGTCGCTTCAACCTTTCCAGTTTGTGGTGGAGGGCAATTCCGGGACATGAAAATGTGGGCTGCAAATTTCTTGAGTCGTATGGAGTAAGGGCTCTGTGCTGAGAACTTAAAGCAGTAGAAAAAAAAAAAGAGGGTTTATTGTTACTTTCCAAATGCTGTAACACTAAGAACTTGTTCGTGCGTTCCTTCAGGGTTTTTTAATTCGAAGGTATGCTTTAAAATCTGGGGGAAAGGGTATTGTCACGCACGAACTGGTTACAGGTCGCTCAGCGACAATTGTGGAGTGTGGCCCGTCCATTGTAGGTGGGCAGTGGACATGAAGTGCGTGATTCCTGTCGGAGGTATGCTTACCTGTAAATTCTTGGAGGGGGGAAGGAGGAGAACGCTTAGACTCACCGGAATGGTGGGTTTTACGTGTGTAAACGAACACTCGTGAAATTGGAGTTCTTCGATGTGATCGGAGAATTCCGTGCATGTGAATGCTGTCTTGTGTTTTTCCGAGGTGAATTCGGAGTGTCGTCGTGTGTCTGCAAGTCCGTACGAATTGAGGCTTCATCCACGAAGGGTGGGTTGGGCCTAGTGCTCAGGGTTATTTCTGCCGTTGGGGCAGGGGTTCTGGGTATGCCCTCGACCGACTTTGGAAGGTTTGGCTACCTGAGCTTTTCACTGTCGGTGTTTCAGTGTTCAGTGATGGGTTCTGCATCTACCAGGGCGTTGGCTGTCTGGCAGTGTCCCGGTGACTGAGGGTGTCGTCCAGTGTGTGTCGTTCCTGTTTTGACCCTACCTGGGTTTTGACTGTCAGCGTTTCAGTGTTCAGTGATGGGTTCTGCATCTACCAGGGCGTTAGCTGTCTGGCAGTGTCCCAGTGACTGAGGGTGTCGTCCAGTGTATGTTGCTCCTGTTTGTCCAAGGTGAGCGTGTAAAGTAGCGGAAATTCTGAAGGGCTGTAAAGTCAGTTGTTTGCAGATATTGTTATTTCATCATCCTTTGAATTCAGTCCCCAGAACTGGAGGATTTTTTTTTAAAAAATTTATTTTCATTCGCAAAGTTTTCTTTTATGTGAGTTCGACAAAGGGGATAATTCTGGGGGAGTAGAGAAGAGAGTGAGGAAATTTAAATGCACGGAAGTTTGAGGGAAAAAAAAGATGATAATTTGAACTTAAAGTCAAGGAAAGTCACAGGTGTAGGAATAAAATAATGTGTTTTTCTGATCTACGTTGATGCAGATAACTGGATTAGTTTCAGTGGTATTGATGTGCTAAGACAGGTGTGTTGTACTTGGTAGTGGTCGTAGACGTACAGAAATATGTTTTCAAGTTTGGTAAAATTGGTTATTTTCTGAGAGTGTAGGTTTGTGTCGGAGGACCAAAAATTTAGTATTAAAGAGACGAGTCTGTCATGTAGCGCGTGGCGGGTGCAGAGTGTAGACTGCATGCGCGGTGTCCGTGCGTGTGTGAAGTTTATCGATCGATAGGTGACGGGTGGTGGTACTTCGGGTAGACACGTTTTGTAGAGTTTCACTTTTGGTTTGAGCGTGGAACCAAACTAGGTTGGATGGGCGGAAAGGTAAATAGGGATTATTACATTAATTTTTTATTATTATTTATATAAAGATTTGCAGGTGAATTAATGATCATGTTAAATACAATAGTAGTATCGGTTAGACTACTTAGTATAGTTTATCACAATTGAAATAAAAAAAAAGAGAAACAGCAGATGATAGTTAAGGTGTTTCGGATACTTAGGGATTGTGCTTTAGAAGTCTGCTCTTGGTGTGTGTGTGTGTGTGTGTGTGTGTGTGTATACGGTTCTTGTTTTAGTTGACTGGGTGCGCCAGTATTCCCAAAAGTGTTCCCCAGCATTGTGGAGTCAGTAGGCAATGTTTAAGGTAATGTATAGCAGCACTCGGAAAATCCTTGTCGAGCTTATGTAATTGGTAATTGTCCTAGCGCTTGATAATTTCTGATAACATTTGCGGGATTATGATTGTGCCTGCTAGGAAACTAGGACACCCAGGTTCAATTCTATTGTTTTGTTTCGCTGGAGATGTGTTTGATTATTCTATTAAGCATGTTATTAGGTGATAGGCCCTGAACCGTGACTGGTAGTAGTCACTAACGTTCGGTTGTTTGTTGGAATAAATAATGATTTATGATCTTACTGAATCATTGTGTCTTGGAGACTTCGATGGGGACTGAAGTCGTGGGAATATAATTCGGATGGTATAATCACTGTTATGAGGGAATAGTCACATGGCCATTGATGGAAATGGAAAGTCAATGGAATCGATTTAAATTTGTGATGGAAAGTTTCTGGTGAGAGAGGTTTGATGTCAGGGTGGCTGGTTGTATAAATCAAGGTTTAAAATTCCGATCAGCTGTCGCACTTTGGGTTGTGACGTGTACATCTCAGGACTATATTAGAGTCAACATGAAATGCTAAAAAACATGAAAAAACATTCAGAGCTGTTGACTTAAGTGAAGCAGCAAATGACTTTATTTTTCTGTGGTAGTAAGACATTTCCTTTTTTACAGGTTCCGGTGAGAGTTTCTTGCTTTCTCCTGCACAGCGAATCCCTGAGGGTCGGCCTCTCGGGTTGGGGGGTCGTCTTACCTCCACTTCTACTGTCATCCCTGCCCATTCCTCTGCCTGGAGTGGGGACGCACCTGGATCCGGCAGGGTGTGTTCCGGACTGGGGTGCCAACTCCAGCTTCCACAGTCCCAGTGGTTACAGTTCCTCAAACTTCGAGTCTTTCTTCTTCTTCGGGATGGGCAAGCACCTCGAGGGCCCACTAGAGGTGTAATGTGCAGTACATCATCCGCGTGTGAATTGTGAGTGGTGTTGTTGGTGCCGATAGGTAGGGGACCGGACTCTTCGATTCATCACTACTTTCAGCTGCTTCGTCTCAAACGCTTCAGTGCAGGTCTGTCGTGTGTGTGTGTGTGTGTGTGTGTGTGTGTGTGTGTGTGTGTGTGTGTGTGTGTGTGCGTTTGGTGGGTGGTACATTGATGTGAAGGCGTGGTGAATCAGAGACAGACTTTTACGTGGTGACATTGAAAAACACTTACTATATTGCCGGTTTTTTTTTTTTTTTTTTTTTTTTTTTTAGTGGTGGTGTGTGTGTGTGTGTGTGTGTGTGTGTGTGTGTGTGTGTGTGTGTGTGTGTGGTGTGTGTGTGTGTGTGTGGAGTGTCCAGCAGGGACTTTGAGTGAGATACTTAAAGTGTAAGATTGGGTTTCGGGTCACTTGAACAAATTTAAGTGTTTTGAATATTTTGGGAATTGAGTTTGGGTGTACGGATAGTCTAAGACCAATAGAGAAAATTTAGTATAAGGAATACAGCATGGGAGAATGAGGGTGTACGCTAAAGCATCGCATGGGTATCTTGGGTTCGATGGAATATCAACCTTGTTTGATATTTCAGCCTGGGATTACCAAGTGATGTAGTTCCTCATCTTTGTTCCTTCTGTTATTGGCCTTCAGTGGGCTGAAGGGTGTGTGTGTGTGTGTGTGTGTGTGTGTGTGTGTGTGTGCCTCTTGAGGGAAGGGCCATTGCATATGAATCCGCAGCACATGCGTGCACATGTATGCGTAAGGGGCCATGTGATGATGGACGTGCATTGGTGATATTGGTATAGTTGGATTCCTTTTTGGCTTTATTTGTTTGTTTGTTTGTTTTTCGTGTGGCGAAAACCGCATGTGTGTGTTGGATGTAAAGATCTTGGTGTTTTCATCTGCCATTCTGTTGGTGAGATTGCGTGTGTGAATGCAAATAAAGCCTTCTGTCTGTGCACCATATTTCTCTTTGTCTGTGTGTTTGTTGTATGCGTTCGTACTCTTAGGTAAAAGAGGGAGGGGTGGTTACAAAGGGGGTATATTCATACATATATCCCTGTCTACTGTCTTATACACTGACACACACACACACGCACGCACGCACGCACGCACGCACGCACGCACGCACGCACGCACACAGACAGACAGACAGACAGACAGACAGACAGACAGACAGACACACACACACACACACACACACGCGCGCGCGCGCGCACAAACGCACACACGCACACACACACACACATACACACGTGCGTGCGCGCGCGCGCGCGCGCACACACACACACACACACACACACACACACACACACACACACACACACACACACACACACACATTTGCACGCACGCACGCAGGCACGTATTGATTCGTTACGATTTTCCAACATCTATTATCGTCATGTCGAAGGCAGAAAGTTTTTGAAGAAGATAGTATCTTCTGAAGGTTGTACAGACAAGGTTGTTTTAGAGAGAAACACAAAACACAAGCTGGATTTCGTTTCCAAATATTTCGAGGGTCTTGCGACCTCTTCCTCAGTGGGACCTTTATGACGAAATTTATCCTGCCATGCAGATTGATACGTCATAGATGACACTACGTCATGGGTTAAGAGATCGAAAAAAATCACAGGCCGTGTTACACAAGGAAAACATTTCAGCTGAGCAAAAAGCTAGAGAAAACAAGATTACGACAGAACTTGGATCCGACTATCAATCAATCAACCAATCGATTAGTCTCTCTCTCTCTCTCTCTCTCTCTCTCTCTCTCTCTCTCTCTCTCTCTCTCTCTGTCTGTCTATTTATCTATCCATCTGTCTCTATGTCTGTCTGTCTGTCTGCCTGCTTGCCTGCCTACCTGTCTGTTGAACATCACGTTATTTGTTTTGGATGTTTTGCATCTACGTATAGTGACCAGTGTTATTTCAAGCTCTCCCATCTAGAAGTACAGAAAAATAAATGACTTATTAACGACCGTTGATAGGTTCGAGTGTTTTTTACGACCCCCCGGTGTGGTTGGTGATATGTTCCATAGTTTATTGAACATGTTTTGGTGCCGGAACCCGGGATAAGGTGGCTGTTGACTGCTGCTATTTTGTGTATGCGGCTAACGGTTCCAGGAAGTATTTATTATTCTCTTTATTCATTGTATGTTTCGATCGTCGTTGTTGATACGAACATGTCGTCTGATCCGATAAAGACTGCTGTCCGAGCACGTGTGGCGGCCCGTGGTTGGGTTATTCGCTGACAAAAGATTGGCGGAACTTTGTGAAAACGTGGAAGTGAACAGTGTTGAATTTGCTGACGCTATTGAAGAATTTGACAGCAGGCTTCGCATTTTACATGAAGCACAGTCAGCGGTTGACCTTGAAATCGAACTTTCGGAACTCAACAGTGACATTGCAGAAGCAGCTGATTATCGTGGGAATGTAAGAGTGCCTCGTATTAAAGCTGCAAAGTGACTTGCAGTACGTAACAGTAAATCTGCTGGTGATTGTGATGATGGGTCCCATTCATCAAGAGGTTCTGTTTCTGGTGTCGGATCTACTGCAAATGTGGAGGCAAAGTTGCCCAAATTAGAATGACCTATTTTCACAGGAGATGTCACTACTTGGACCTCTTTTTGGGAGCATTTTCAGGCAGTTGTGGATGCCAGTGAACTACCTAACATAACAAAATTTTTACCTATCTTTTGTCGTTCCTCAAAGGCGAAGCCAAAGCAGCTGCAAGGGCTGTCTTTGACTGCTGCCAACTACAGAGCTGCTTGCGATATTTTGAGAAAAAACGGTTTGGCCGTCCTGAACGTATTATCTTTGCACACATTGAGGCGCTGCTTGCTATAAATGTACCTCGTCAACCTTCAGCTTCGGTTTTGTGGAAAATATTTGATGATCTACAGGCACGTGTTCACAGTCTTGAGTCATTGGGTATTTCAGGACAGCAATATGGAGTTGTTTCGACGCCACTCATTCTGTCTCGCCTTCTTCTGAGCTGCACATGGGGTGGGCAAGAGGCGGTGCTCAGCATGAGAGCGACTTACAGTTTCTGTCAGATTTCCTGCAGCGGGAGGTAGAACGTAGTGGGCGTTCTCAAACCTTTCTGAGAGATGGTGTGAGCAGTAGTACAGTGTTGACAAGTTTGTTCCTGTGGCTACTGCTGCATCTTTGTACATAGCTGAGGCTGCTTGTCTAACCTGTAAACTGTGTCAGCGTCATGGCCACACACTGGAACGTTGTTATGGCATTACCAAGGCACCAGTGGGGGATCGAAAAGATGTTTTACGGCGTGTAGGTGCATGCTTTCGTTGTCTGACCACAGCAAAGGGACACAATTACAGAAAATGCTCTGCAAAATGTACTAAATGCAAGGAAAACATCATGCTCTGCTGTGTGTTCCAAGACAAAATTTCCCCTCTAGTGGCAGCACTGATGTCAATGCAGTACAGTCTAGTACAACCACACCCACATCTAACACAGTGGTGTCAAATGTTAATGCAAATCTGTCAAGTGTGAACACTATCTCTGAAAAGGCTTCTTCCCATGTTTTGTTGCAAACTGCCCGTGTTTCAGTGCATGGAAAGTGTGGAATCACTGAAGCTGTCGTCTTGTTTGACACTGGGTCTGATAGAACTTACATTTCAAGTAATCTAGTGAACAGAATTCAGCCTGAGTGGGTTGGGTCTCAAAGTCTTGCTTATAACTTACATTAAGTGATCTAGTGAACAGAATTCAGCCTGACTGGGTTGGGTCTCAGAGTCTAGCTTATGCTGCCTTGGCAAGGATCAAATCAGCCATGCTGAACAGAAGAATGTGTACCAGCTAAATTTACAGGGGTCTGAAGGAAAGGTGTCTGTGAAGGCTACTGAGATTCCTACTATTTGTGCTCCCATGTACCGTCCAGCTATCGCTCAAAACTGTGCTGACATCGTTTGGCAAAAACATTGAGTTTGTTGATGTTCATGAGGATGGTGAAGTAAAAGTGGATATTCTTGTGGGTCTTGATGCCTACTGGAAGCTGATAACACCTGAGATGGTGTTCTTGTCTGAGGGTCTGGTTGCTCAGCGGTCAGTGTTTGGTTGGATTTTGTCTGGTCCTTTGCCTGGAACCAAAGATGTCTTTGACAAAACTGGTATTTCTCATCAGTTGTTTTGCATGGAGATTTCAGAGTCCAGTTTGAATATTTTTGGGGACTTGGAGTCAGTTGGCATATGTGACAGAGAGTCTCCAGTAGTTGATCCGGTGTTGGATGATTTCAACAAAAAAGGTTCAGTTCTCTGGAGACAGATATGAGGTGTCTCTTCCATGGAAGGCTGAGGATATGAGACCCACACTTCTTGACAATGAAAAGCTGGCTCAGTCTCCTTTTGGGTCACTCGAGTCGTAAACTCAGCAAGGATCCTCAATTGGAATCTAGATATCATGAGGTTTTCTGCGATATGTTGAGAGAAAACATGATTGAAGAGATTCCTCAAGATGATATGGTTTGCTCTTACCCAGTATTTAATTTGCCACATCATCCTCCTGTGGTCGAGGAGTCTAGTCTGACAACAAAGATTCGTCCAGTGTTTGATGCTTCAGCCAAAGGGTTTAATGGAGTTTCATTGAATGATTGTTTGGAGTCAGGTCCTAGTTGATACCTGACTTACCTGGAATTTTAGTACGGTTCAGGTGATGGAAGGTGGCTCTGTCTGCTGATGTAACAAAAACAATTAACGTAATCTTCAACCAACAAATCCACCTACCTCTTCCCCCATGTTAAACAGAGTATCAAATTGAATATGAATTTAACTGTTCAGTACGTGTGCTCTAATATAACTTTGAACTAATATGCTGAACATAACTTTGAATTAATACATTTTCATTAATGGGACTATAAATAAGTTAAAGAAACCTCATCAAGATGGATCTTCAACTCTCCTTTGCAGTTGGAACACTCGAACTATGTTTTCAAAGAAAAGGTCAATTATTGTTATTATTATTATTGTTGGGAGTCTCTACAGAACTGATTTTACAGAGACTTCAAGGTGGGGAGAATGTCTAAGGTCACGTTATTTGTTTTGGATGTTTTGCATCTACGTATAGTGACCAGTGTTATTTCAAGCTCTCAACTCTAGAAGTACAGAAAAAATATATGAGCTATATCAACGACCGTTGGTGGCTTCGAGTCTTTTTTTTTTTACTAACCCCCTGTGTGGTTTGTGATATGTTTCATATTTTATTGTCAGCATTGTTTTCGCCATATACTACAAAACAGTCCCTAAAATACTGTACGAAAAGTACTATCTTCTACATGTATTTTTCAAGATTGTCACTATCTCCTTACAATTAAAGAATATTTGGAGAGAGAGAGAGAGAGAGAGAGAGAGAGAGAGAGAGAGAGAGAGAGAGAGAGAGAGACAGACAGACAGACAGACAGACAGACAAAAGAGAGAGAGATAGAAACATAGAGACAGAGTGCCAGACAGACAATAATTGTAGACCTGTTTCCTCCTATAGAAACCGATATGGATAAATGACTAAGACGAGGGAGTGTGAGAAGGGGGTATCATGGTCACGATCCAGCAGATGTCGGACTGACGCAGTAGCCCAACGCGCTGGTCGGACCTTGTTGGTAGAAATTCGACAATACGTCGCCGTGATGGATGGTCTCATATGTGAAACGCAGTCCTTTCTAATATGAATGAGGATGGGGATGACGAAGATGATGTGTTAGAGTTCCATTCTAGTGTGACAACATGACAGGGTTGTGCTGCACCCTTCCTTCTAGGGAATGTCCAGGATTCAGTCAGGGCTGCAGTGGAAGCTATGGTTGTTTTATGTTTCTTCGTCATCATTTTTCTTTTTTTCTTTTTTTTTTTAATGATCCATTCGTTGTCAAGCTTTGGTTTGGTTATTCAGTTATTTGTAACATTTTGGTAAATAAATTCATTCACTCATTCATTTATTCTAACGTTTATCTAATCGTTTATTTTCTCAGTCCCGTCAGATGGATTATCAAAGGTCCATATATCATTCTATTCATTTATGTATTCATGTCAGGGATCACATCTTTAGTGGGATCGGTTTGGTTTTCATTTGTTCATTAAATTTCCATTTTGAATACACCTGTTGTGTCCACACACATTTTATATAACAGTTTACTCATGTACATCAACATTGATTTGCATCAGTTATTCAGTTCTTAATTTATTCGATTACCGACTTATCTATTTAATTTATGTTTCATCAGGGCAATAATAATTCATGTACATCTTTCACTTATCCAATGCTTTATTTCATGCCTAGTTTGTCTAGTCGGCTGACTAGTAAAGGATTCCATCACAAAAAGGAAGGAGAAGAAGGTATAATTTTGTTTGGGCAAATTACAGTCACCAACCTCCCACCATGAAGTGATCATCTACCAGGAATGATATTAGCTGAGCGCTATATGATTTGGTGAGTTTAGCGTGTATATGGCTGCCGAGTGCTCTCAATATGGGAAAGGAAACAAATCGCATTTCATGGTTTAGCAGTAACAGAACAGCTGATAGTCGCTCTTTAGACAGATGAGTGTTGTGAAAACACACCAGTGCAGGAGAGACTTGGCTCTGCACACAGAGTAGTCACCGTGTATTATCATTCCACTTGCAGGAGAGTGGTCTGGCAGCCCCTTTCCTCTTCAGTATGACAATTCAGGAACAGCGTCAGTATCTCCGGTAAGACGTGGTTCTTGGGAGGTGGGAGGGGCGGGTGAGTGTAGACAGTGGCATAGGGGTGGAGGGGCTTGGGAGCAGGCGATGTAGGGAGGGGGGGATAGGGGTGAGGGGGGAGCAGGCGATGGGATGGGGGGAGGGGGAGGTGGGGGTGTGTGTGTGTGTGTTATTTTATGAAGAAGCTGAAAGAAGTATGATCTTCAGACACGAATTGTCGCTCTGTATTCTGTATGTCCCTTCAGTAAAAGGCAGCGATCGTTTCCCACTGGTTGACTCTCTCTCCTGGGTCTCAGGAACTGATGAATGTTTCACATGAATTTATGTTCTTTTCGGGAATTTGAATTTTTAAAAAAAAATGAGTATTTGTGACCCTTGGACATACATTGTCGAATCACTTAAACACGCAAGTAATTCACAAGACATCATAAGATAATCATTAACACTGCAACCACTTCCTGACACATATGTGTAACGACTTACAAAGTCGCTGTGACACAATCCATTAAGAATACCCAAATCTACCAGCAGTACACATATTAAATAACAGTTTACCATAATTATTCAACGATTTATGCTGGGAACATGTATCAACATTTAATGGATGACTCGCACATTGCAACTCGAAAATAGTATCATTATCTATTCTCTGACAAACATGTGAAATGTTTGAAGTCCTGCTATTCATATCTCCACACAACACATGCACGTCATTATTGGTCAATATACAATCAGTTATGTAATCCTCCAGAATTGCTATACCATTTTCACTCTCAAAATAAACATAATTCGGCGAACCCGCAGGAGGTACATAGGAATAATATATAGAACATTTCTGTCCACATCAAACAAGTGTTCTTTTGTTTTTGTTTGTTTGTTGGTTGTTTGGTTGTTTTTTTTTTTAACAAGAAATACACCACAGTTTCGAGATTTGATATGAACTTGTTCAACATATGGTAAAAAGTCATTTCTAATCAGACATACCAAACCACCAGATCGCCTCCCCTGAGTCGTGAATTTTAGCAGCAGAAACACAAAAAAATGTAAAAATACAGCAAATATGTTAGAATTAAATTCTGCAAGGAATGTCTCCATCAGACATATAAATCAAAAGAACAAACGTACGAAACAAAATCCTTTACATTCAGTTTAAAAATTAGATCATTAGCGTTCCGGTGCAGATAGGAAGGGGCGCGTTTTTCTTCATCGCCAACAACAGAATTCAAAACATTCATATGCAATCGATCGCCCGGCGATTTTAGAAACAACAATAGTTAGTAGTAGTAGTAGTAGTAGTAGTAGTAGTAGTAGTAGTAGTGAGTGAGTGAGTGGTGTAAGTAGTAATACCAGCAGCAGTAGTAGAAGAAGCAATAGTAGTGGTGGTGGCAGTGGTGGTGGTGGCGATGGTAGTTGTGGCAGTAATAGAAGTCAAAGTAGTGGTGGTGGCAGTGGTAATTATAGCAGTAGTAGAAGAAGCAATAGTAGTGGAGGAGGTGGCGGTGGTGGTGGTGGAAGTGGTGGTGGTGGCGGTTGTAGTTGTAGCAGTAGTAGAAGAAACAATAGTAGTAGTGGGTGGCAGTGGCGGTGGCGGCGGTGGTAGTTGTAGCAGTAGTAGAAGAAGCGATAGAGGTAGTGGTGGTGGCGGTGGTAGTTGTAGCAGTAGTAGAAGAAGCAATAGTAGTGGTGGTGGCAGTGGTGGTGGTGGTGACGGTGGTAAGTGTAGCAGTAGTAGAAGAAACAATAGTAGTGGTAGTGACAGTGGTAGTTGTAGCAGTAGTAGAAGAAGCAATAGTAGTGGTGGTGGTGGTGGTGGTGGGTGGTGGCAGTGGTAGTTGTAGCAGTAGTAGAAACACAGTGCCTGACGATCGTGAGGCCTATATCCGCCACTGACTGTCTGTGGGAGATGAACCACTGACTGTCTGTGGGAGATGAACCACTGACTGTCTGTGGGAGATGAACCACTGACTGTCTGTGGGAGATGAACCACTGACTGTCTGTGGGAGATGTACCACTGACTGTCTGTGTACCACTGACTGTCTGTGGGAGATGTACCACTGACTGTCTGTGGGAGATCAACCACTGACTGTCTGTGGGAGATGAACCACTGACTCTCTGTGGGAGATGAACTAGGGGGTTTCTTTTCAGACTTCTTCTTGTACTGTCGTAGTTAGCGCAAGAAGGCACTTAGAGCACCTGAGTGGTAGGGGGAAACAACCCTCAAACCAGTCATTGTGGTCGTTGCAATGGCAAGCAGTGGCAGTTTATGGGCTTTGTTTCTTTCTGATAAACGCCTAAACACTTCAGTGCAAGTGGGTTAGCACAGTGACGTAGCGAGTACTTTTTAGCCTCCACCCCCACCCCTTCTCTCTCTCTCTCTCTCTCTCTCTCTCTCTCTCTCTCTCTCTCTCTCTCTCTCTCTCTCTCTCTTTTTCGGCTAAAGTTAACCGTCTAATACGATGTCTGCATGTGCTCCTCGTGACGAAATTATGACCGGTCAGTATAGTTCCTAACAGAGCAAAATGCTCCGTCCGCCCTGTTGATGATGCCTTTTGGGGTGATGCGTTACGGGACATTCATACCAGAGTGTTTTTTGGACTACCTGCAGGAGAGAGAGAGAGAGAGAGAGAGAGAGAGAGAGAGAGAGAGAGAGAGAGAGAGAGAGAGAGAGAGAGAGAGAGAGAGAGAGAGAGAGAGAGAGAGAGAGAGAGAGAGAGGAGATTTTTCTTGTGACTCTTTACAAAGAGGACAAAGCAAAGCATTGCCATTAACACAGGTTTTGTATCTGAATTGATGTACTGCTAATTCCGATATTCCATGTCTAAATGTTGCCATTATGTATTTAAAGTGTCTATCCACTTCTAAAGTTATGTAAGATTTCAGACCATGAGAGTTGCCCAAACGTTCTGTAAAAACCAAATCTTTTATTATTGTGCACATGGTTTAACCATCTTTGCTAAGAGAGATCTTTGCTAAGAGAGAGAGAGAGAGAGAGAGAGAGAGAGAGAGAGAGAGAGAGAGAGAGAGAGAGAGAGACGCAGGCAGATAGACAGACAGACAGAAGTGCAGAGATGCATGTATATTGTAGCGCATTATGATGCAGTCACATTTAGCGTAACATTTTCCCCCTCCAGTCGTAGTTTACATATGGATGCAAAACAACGGAGGAAAAAAAAAACTGTGAACCCATTTGAGAGATATGGAGTTGTGTACCTCTACGTTGTGTACTTCGACTCGTAGAGTCTTCAATGCAATTACGTAAAGATCACAATTTCATCACTGCATGATGACGTAATGCATTTGAACGTAAATAGTGAGAGGGAAGGGGGTGGGGGAAGCGGAAAACGAGGTGGGAGGGGAGGGAAAGGGGAAAGATGGGGACGGGGGAGGCTGTGATTTTGTTTAGTCTTTGATGTTGAGGCCATCTGGTGCTGTAGTACCGAGATGGTGGATGATCTGTTTCTCCATGTTTTTCTCTTGAAGGAGTCACCAGTGCTGTTGCGCCAGACCACTGATATGGAGAAGTGGGTTATGCTGTGGGGATCGGTGTTGAAGTGTACAGCCACAGGGGGTTGCTTTTTTTTCTGGAGGATGCTGTCCCTGTGCTCTTTGCAGCGTTCTTCCAGTGTGCGGTATGTCTCGCCTACGTAGATGCGACCGCCCAGGCTGCAGTGGACTACATTTACCAAATCACTGGTTTGGCAGATGAAACTGCTCCTCATGGTGAAATGGCGTCCTGAGGTCCCTTTGAAGGTGAGCGTGGTAGTGCTGAGGAAGGGACAGCATTTGCACTTTTGTCTGTCACAGCAGCTGTTGTCCAGGGAGTAGTGGTTCGGGGAGAGGGGGGGGGGGGGGGGGGTCTGTGGGTCGGAATGACGACTGAACCAGATGATCGCCCAGGTTTTGGACTCGTTTGAAGGCCATCAGAGGAGGTTCCTTGAATGTCTTGCCAACTTTGGGATCAGTCTGTAGGATAGAAAACTTCTTGAAAAGAATTTTCTTGATTTCCAGGTTGTGAGGATGGTATGTCAGAGTCACAAGGGTGCGATCATGGTGATCTGCCTTGGTCTTTGGTGTTAAGGCCTCCTCTCTGGAGGTGCGCTTGACCTGGTCCAGTGCCTGTCGGACCACAACAGTCCATCCTCTGTGGAGGTGCGCTTGACCTGGTCCAGTGCCTGTTGGACCACAACAGTCCATCCTCTGTGGAGGTGCGCTTGGCCTGGTCCAGTGCCTGTTGGACCACAACAGTCCATCCTCTGTGGAGGTGCGCTTGACCTGGTCAAATGCCTGTTGGACCACAGCAGTCCATCCTCTGTGGTGGCAGTTTCACATTCTATTATTCAGGTGAGTTAAACCCACAGCTTCTCCTTCCAGCCTGTGTTCGATGTCCTATTCTTTCACTTTTTAACGTCTCTCCTCATCTCTGTGAACATAGCAGGTCTAATGACCCACACAATGTACAGAAGTTTTAAACATAATTAATAGCGAACCGCCACGAAAACGAAGACAAACGAATCACAAGACAAAATACGACGCGTTTCGACCTCTTAGGTCTTCTTCATGCAAGATACAAAAGACTCAGGACGACGAAAATAAACGAGCAATGCTCCATGGATCCATGGACACACACACACACACACACACACACACACACACACACACACACACACACACACACACACACTGACTGACTCATAAATGACAGTAACTGAAAGGTCAAAGCAGAGACTGCACACTGCACACGTTGACGAACATGATAACGACCAGTGTGATACTGATGAGTCTGAAGTCCATACCTCAACACATTTCATATTCATTGCACATATTAACGAACATGATAACGACTAATTGGATACTAAGGAGTTCGAAGTCCATACCTCAACACATTTCATATTCATTGCACACATTGACGAACATGATGACGACCAATTGGATACTGAGGAGTTTGAAGTCTATACCTCAACACATTTCATATTCAGTTTTGGTGCAGACTGGTCCATAAAATGAAAGACGACAGGGAGATAAACAATTGTACTGTATGTGGCCCATGAACCCAACCCACTGGCGGACATGCTTATTTTTAAAAGATCATGGCTGTTTAGTGGACGCATCAGACAAGTTCATACTACATTTTTCTGAAGATTGGTTCTGTAAACAGGAACTGGGAAGACTCAATACTGGAGCTTACTATATTTTACCTAATCATCGAACTCATAGAGAGGCACAGTGGTATCTATCATTTTGATGCAGTCAACATCATGATTCATCCCAAGTACTATTGTACTCACTTTCTATGCATAATACTCCTCAAATGTTGGAATACATTAACGGGCACGCTGATAAAAGCGCCTTTAGTAAGTAATGCAAGCATTGTTGTTTCGTGCATGTCCCAGCCGAGTTCATTATCATTTTTCGGACACATTGGTCCTTAGATAGTCATGGGAGAGGTGCACAGCAGAGACTGACCATATGGGGCCTGGTCATTATGCACAGCAGAGACTGACCATATGGGGCCTTGTCATTATGCACAGCAGAGACTGACCATATGGGTCCTGGTCATTATGCACAGCAGAGACTGACCATATGGGGACTAGTCATTATGCACAGCAGACACTGACCATATGGGGCCTGGTCATTATGCACAGCAGAGACTGACCATATGGGTCCTGGTCATTATGCACAGCAGAGACTGACCATATGGGGCCTAGTCGTTATGCACAGCAGAGACTGACCACAGCAGAGACTGACCGTATGGGGCCTTGTCATTATAAACAGCAGAGACTGACCACAGCAGAGACTGACCATATGGGGCGTTGTCATTATACACAGCAGAGACTGACCGTATGGGGCGTTGTCATTATACACAGCAGAGACTGACCACAGCAGAGACTGACCGTATGGAGCCTTGTCATTATAAACAGCAGAGACTGACCACAGCAGAGACTGACCATATGGGGCGTTGTCATTATACACAGCAGAGACTGACCACAGCAGAGACTGACCAAATGGGGCCTAGTCATTGCACAGCAGAGACTGACCACAGCAGAGACTGACCATATGGGGCCTAATCGTAATGCACGTCAGCACACTAACAGGAGACAGTTGGAGGCAATACAGATTAATGGCTCTGTAGTCCATGCCAAAGTCTATATCATACTCAGTTTTGAAACAGACTGGTCTTCAAATGGCGTTAGAATAGTGTAGAAGAAATACTGTACGTGTCCTAAACCAAATGCTCCAGCGGATACACCTGTAAAGCAGTTTGATACATAAAGCATAAGACTGTATAGTGGGTGCACCTGACCAGTTTATACTCAGTTTTTGTAGAGACTAGCGCTTCCATGGCAATAGAAAAGGCCAGAAACAGAGGCGTGCACTCTGTAGACTGACAAACACACTGGCACACTTCAATGGCGATAGGAGAAGCCAGAAACAGAGACGTACACTATGTAGATTGAAGTACACGCTGGTGACGATTTAATGCGCATCCACAGCTCTGTTGTCCGTTCTTAAACCCATATTTAGTATTGAAACAGATTGATCCGGAAAAGGCACAGGACAGAAGATACACTGATCTTTGAATTAAACGCACCGACGGATACAACACCATAAAGGAGTTTGATGCCTATAGCGTGCTGGACGCGCCACGCCAGTTCCTACACAATTGTCGTTCACAGAGAAGGCCAGAAACAGACACGGTCTGTATATCACCTCTTTACCAACACTTCGACTGATCTACTGGCAAAAACAGGACTGAGGAACAAATTTGCATGGTTGCCAAATGCACATCTAAGACTAGTCCATGTTCATATATGGTCTACATGCAATAGTATGTAAGGGAGAAAGTATATGCATACTTTGTCTTCGATGTATGATTTATAAAATCCATTTTGGTGGATAAAACATTTCTAGCTGATTAGTGCATGTGGCAGCCAGTCGATGTTCAGTATTTGGTCAAGTTAGTCCTTAAATGAGAATGGAAGAAGCCGTAAAAATTGCGTACCATTTTTGGCCTAAACATTGAACATGGCGACACACTGGTTCTACCAGTTTGATGCATGGTTCTGAAGGCCCTTCCCCAATGCATGCCGTACTCAGTGGGTACAGATAGTTCTTTGAATGCGAAAGAAGAGCTAAGAACACAGACGCACTATTTATGCAGTCTAAGTCTTGAACAAATCGACAGACATAGTCTACTGCTGAAAAAAATGCCTTGGTCCATAAAACATGCGTGAGTTTTCGCAAGCTTCAGACAAGCTAATGCTCTATTTGGGACACATTGGTCCTTAAACTGCACTGAAAGATATCCGGAACATCGCTGTGCTTTATTAACTGAACACATCCACACACACACAGGTAACAAGCAATATGTCCCTGTATAAAGGACCCCCACGGCTCTGTATTCCATGCCCCAACGAATATCATGGTCCTATCATCATACAGGGGAAAACAGAGAGAATAGTGATATCATCATATAGGAGAGGACAGAGAGAATAGTGATATCATCATATATAGGAGAGGACAGAGAGAATAGTGATATCATCATATAGGAGAGGACAGAGACAATAGTGATATCATCATATAGGAGAGGACAGAGAGAATAGTGATATCATCATATAGGAGAGGACAGAGACAATAGTGATATCATCATATAGGAGAGGACAGAGAGAATACTAGTATTATCAAACAGGGACGACAGAGAGAATAGTGATATCATCATACAAGGGAGAAGAGAAAGGATAGTAGTCTCTCTCTCTCTCTCTCTCTCTCTCTCTCTCTCTCTCTCTCTCTCTCTCTCTCTCTCTCATCTCTCATATTCTTGCAGCTAAAATCTGTAACCTTCATCTTAAGAGGCATAAAAGAAGTCAGTATCCTTTCTTTGTCATTATAGTGGCTATATGGTGTAACTTTTACCACAAAAAGGGGAATAAACATAAGTTTCCTTCTTCATATTTTGAACTGTGTCGATTTTACCTTTCTCCTCTTTTCCTTTCTTTCCTCTCCCCCCCCCCTTTCCCTCCGTTGAAGAGAAAAAAGTGAGTGGTCTGATAAAGAATTGACTGTCAAAACTAATGATAACTGACACCCCCCCCCCCCCCCCCCCCCCCCCCCCGAACCATTGCCATTTAAGGATCAAAGTGTCCCTAATATAGTATGAACTGAGGCATGCGTGATTCAGCCATAGAGAATGAACGCATCAAACGCTTTTCATCAATATGTCCGTCGATCTGTTCATCGAATAAACTTTGTCCTGTAAGCCTGGACCAATCTGCACAGAACTGGAGAGTAAACCGGTTTGGACATCTACTTAACGGCCAAATGGATTTTTGGTCACCGTGTCTGTCGATTTATTGCATTTACGGTCTATTTAGAAGTCTGTTTCAAGTCTGCCCTTGTCACACATTTGGGCACGAGTCTCCACCAGAAAAGCATGAAAAATGAATGTCTCATGTATCATTGTGGCTGTTACCAGTGTGTCTGAAGACATTTTTATTAAAGGCCACGAAAAAACAGGCCACTACTTTAGAATCGCCTGTAGCCATTCAGGACAATGCGACTTAGTGTTGATCATGAACTGGTTTAGGGCACCATTAAACTGCCGTGCAACTTTTGTACATCAAATGTATTTCAATCAGTGTGTCGGCGATGTGTTCAATGAAAAAATATATTGATGCTTGTCTCATACATCCAACTCGTTCTCATCCAACTTCCATGAATCTCGTTATGGGTTATAACCACTCTATGATTATAAACAGTCACCAAAACGTCAATTAGCTGTTCCCTGAACTGCATTCCTATTGTTTAGAGCCCACCAAACCGTCACCTGGCTCTTCTTCACCTGAAACTGCATTCCTATTGTTTAGAGCCCACCAAACCGTCACCTAGCTCTTCTTCACCTGAAACTGCATTCCTGTTGTTTAGTGTGCCCAGCAGACCGTGAGGAGCCATACACAGGTTGTCATACAGCAATAATAATTATTTCTCCTAAAATTGAAAAATAAGACAAAGCCTTATTCCGTCCTCTTTTCAAGAATTCATGTGGCTCACACATGCACGCACGCGCGCGTGCACACACACACACACACACACACACACACACACACACACACACACACACACACACACACACACACACACACACACGCACACACACACACACTGTTTTTTTTATGAAAAATTTTTGCGCCCCTTCCCGGTGACACACACACACCCTCCTTCCACGCCTATACAAAAATGTGGATATCCGCCATCCACCCGTCCTGTGCTTTCGTCTCTTCGGCCCTTCCCGTTACTAACGGCTATAACGGCCCCATTACGGTTTTTCTTCTTTATGGAATATCTCAGAAAGTAGTTGGCCGATCTTTCTGAAAATTTGTAGGTATGTTCTTTAGAGGCGACGGATGATGCCGACGTTTTAGTTTAGCGTTATATAGCTGTTGCTGACTGATGTAATGGCCCATAAGTGTGTTTCTTTTTTATGAAATGTCTCAGAAAGTACTTGGCCGAACTTTGTGAAGATTAGCAGGTACGTTCATTATGGGTCACGGATCATGCCCGACTTTCTTTTTTTTACCGTCATGGCCGTTACTAACGGCTATAACAAACAACCCATAACGGTTTTTTTTTTTCAATGGAATATCTCAGAAAGTACTTGGCCGGTTTTTTTTTCTGAAAATTTGTAGGTATTATGGGTCACGAATGATGCCTGATGTTTTATTTTACCGTTATAGCTATTACTAACGGTTTATAACGGCCCATAACGGTTCTCCTTCTTCATGGAATATCTCAGAAAGT
>JADBJO010019900.1:0-7500 GCA_016801955.1 Conus betulinus | reverse complement strand
GTGAAGCGTGGTACGTCTTTGACACTGTCAGAGTACGTCAGGCACTGGACATGATCGAGGTCTGGTTTTCATTACTGACCCACTGCTCAGGGATGGGGGGAAGGGGGAGGTGCGTGGCAATGTGAAGGGGGCGGGGGGGGGGGGGGGGGGGCAGGGGGCAGGAGAGGGGACCTAGCATGTCAATGCATTCGGGTAGATAATGACTGGATGTATCGGGGGGGGGGGGGGGGGGGGCTTAGAGTGTCTCTCAGGCGTCACGCTATAGATCAAGGCAATCAATGGCTCGGTCCATCCTGGGTAGCTAAAATGACCGGATGTAACTGCTCGGGGAGGAGGGGGGGATGGCACTGGAGAGGCTCAGAATGTCTCTCAGGCTGTGTGTGTGTGTGTGTGTGTGTGTGTGTGTGTGTGTGTGTGTGTGTGTGTGGCTCATTTGTATATCACTCTGTGATAATTGCTCCCTCTTCTCTTAAAATGTCCTCATTTTTGCAATAATTGGAGATGAGAAGGGAAGGGCTGGACTATTTATAAAATAAGGTTGTGACTTCATATTTCAGTACAGGAATGGCATACGATCGGGATGTTTGGGGTTAGGGAATGTTAGACGCCTGAAGTCATGCATAAAACTATTTGAAATCTGCATAGAGACAGCATTGCACATAGCTTTAGCCAGCATTCACAATTTGTCAAACGCACATGAGTCCATTTTCTCTGGGAGGATAAGCAGTAATTGTCACTGCGTTTCATTTGTCACTTAGAAACAAGAGTCATGTCACATATGGGGAAAGTGTCACAGCACAGCATTGAGTCACAGTGTGATCGACATTTTGTTGCAGATTAGGTACAGTTTCTAGAACAGTTCACACGCCATTTAGTGTAACTTACGTGCAGCGTTGAGAGTAATGGTTAAAATTGTGAGCAACCATAGCTCATAGTCACTCTGTAAGCAGATATGTCGATCGTACATTGTGGTGCGGAAGTCAGTCGTGGATGGAAGAACGTGCGGCGTTATGAAGTCACCACATGTCGTCCGCGCAGTGAAGTGATGGCCTGTCCATCGGTGAGGGTCAGATGGTGTTATGATGTCACCAGACGTCGTCCTCACAGTGAAGTGACGGCCTGTCCATCAATGAGGGTCAGATGGTGTTATAATGTCACCACACGTCGTCCTCACAGTGAAGTGACGGCCTGTCCATCGGTGAGGGTCAGATGGCGAATGCTGCCACATAAGGCATGATGGCCTGGAATCACGTTGTGGGGGGGAGACTGCCCACAGCGGGGAGGGTGATCACTTTGCACACAGTCTGGCGTGATGCTTGCTGGTGCTCAACACGGGAGGTATACAGATGATAGCCAACCACTTTGGTCAGAAACGATGATCACGTACCCACAGCTGGGCAATATGACGTAGACAACGGATATTGTGATATAGCAGGTATGCTATTTAGCTGATGTATGTGCAATGCATTATCTCATAGGAATGGGGGGTGGGGGCTAACCAAATGGAGAGATAGAGAACTATAAACTGCAGTTGCATGCCATCCGTGTTCAGTTACATGTAGCCAGCGTACATTCATAATGGAATGAGCTACAAGATCGTCAAATAATGTCAAAGTTGCAAACATGCAAGGCAAAGGGACATGAATTCCAACATGTAGCTCACTCAACACTGCAAAATGTAAGAGAAAGGCAAATAATGCAACCTTCGGTAAAAAAAACAACAAAAAAACAGAACACGTCATACCACATTCACAATAAGACAAAGAACTAGTGATAAGTAAGCCCTGAAATAAAAGGCACAAAGAAAAAGATCCCAGTACTGAGAGGGGCATAGTAAAGCATCAGTGATGAAGGGAGTTTAAAACAAATCATTCACGACAAATGCAAATCATTCCAGCAAAGGCAAAATAATGTGGCATACGTACGACCCAATATAATGTAATGAAAAAGAACGAAGAATACATCGTCGGCGATTGATACCAATGAACAGTAACAAAACAAAACAAAAATCAATGAGTCGGACCCGGAAAAGAGACGATGCCAAACACAACAGAATAGAAAATCAACAGTGACACACAATCAAGAAGGAATGCAAGGGAAAATTCACGAACACTTCCATGAATTGTGAGACGTGTATCAGATTGCAAGGAATGCGTGAGGCACTGCTTTGGTTTCTGAACTGGAAGAGGTCACACTGGAGCCCGAAATTACTTTAAGATTATAAAAAGGTCTCAACAGAAATGCCACTTATTGATTGTGAGGGAAAGGTGTAATAAACATATTATCAAAGAGGATTGCATTTAAGGCTAGAAATAATTCATAATGACACCTAGACATAACTAAACGAACACAGATAAATCAGTCAGCATCTTCAAGAACCGTACACACGGAGTGTGTGAAAACAACAAATATAAAGTGAAGTATTTAAGTGGCGTTTCTAATGGCACAAACAGAGGACTATTTGGCTTGCAAACCCGTACATATCTCAACCATATACTGCCAACAAGTTAAAGCAAGGGTAGATTATGGTCTCGGGATATGGACTTCTGCTTGATTACAACAGGAATACAAATCTTCATTATAGAGTAGGTTATACACGGCAGAGCATAAGTGATTATTTAAGGTTATGTCTTTTATAAAACTGTGACATTCCGTTTACCAAAAACAAACTGAAAGTGGCCTTCGAAACAATCATAGACTGTGTATGACAAAAACTATTCTTTGAATAAATATTCATTTCTGTCACTGGGACAATGTGTTCACATGTTGTATACAAACGGCAGCATCGTTGATGAATTGGAACACATGGCTAATAGCCGGACAGAACAAAGCAGTAACTTGCTTAGCAACCAAAAAAAAAAAAAAAAAAAAAGTGAATATGTTAGACAACACCTGCAGTGACCAATGAAGATGAACAATGATGAACATGAAGATGATGACCATGGCCGTGGACAGTGAGATGAATATGGTTTGTGGTGACAGAAAAAAACTCATGCATGATCAGATGAATGAAAAATGGATGACACATAAACATGCAGACACGTCGTTACGTCAACGAAATATAAGGATCCTTGACACGACACAAACACGATGAATGCGTATATTCATAAGGATGGTCGCTTGCGCTGTGTACACAGAATGAGACCTGATGTGTAATGTGACGCTAATAAACGATGTGATGTGGAGCAAACAGAAACCGAAAGCAGCTCCAACAATATTTGCATGGATACATTTTACAAAACCGTTTCATGTGTGTGCACCTGCATTAATTTAACGCATAATCCGAGAAAAAAAAATAAATAAATAAATGTATGGAAAAAAAAAAATTGTGAGTGGGTCTGTGCAAATGTGAGAAGTCGCTTCATTCCGACATCGAAAAGTATGTGCGCGTAAAGACGAACGCGCAGTCGCTCTGAAACAAATGTAAGCCGCAGAGATAGATGGAAAAATTGTCCTTTGATTCAGCAGCAGTTCCTGAAACACCCAGTATACGAGTTAATATCCAAACATAAACGAAACACTGAATGAAACAAAAGTACTCGACAAATGTTACGATTAATGGTCCTTGACGAATTGGGCGGGGGGTGGGGGGGGTGGGGGGTGGGGGTGGATTTGGTAGTGATCGGCACAAATGAAATCATCTGAACGTTTGACAATGGGCCTAATGTATTACCAGCAGGAGAGTCGCTAGCGCATAACTCTCATATACAATGCTGAGTAATGAAATTATAGTACGCAGTCTCAAAGTTTGCAATCAACTGGCACAAAGGAGATATATTACCAGCAGGAGAGTCGCTAGCGCATAGCTCTCATATACAATGCTGAGTAATAGAACAATATATACAGAGGCAGGCAAGATTCTGGACTGTAGCACTTGGGCATGCGGCATTTGTGCCGTATAGTAGTAGAAGTAGTAGTAGCAGCCATGGCAGTAGGTTTTGAAGCCAACGAGGCGTAATGTGCCGTTAGGAGTAATAGCAGTGGGCGGAGAAGTAGGATTATGTACAATGGGTTGTCAGCGCCCAGTAGTGTGCCATAATAAACCGATCGTGGATCAAAGAAAGGGAGGTGGACCATGAGTAATGACAAGAAACGAACAGAGACACGTGGGCGTTTGAATTGTAAAGCAGTAGTATAGCCTAATTAGCAGCTGAAGTAGAGTAATAAGCGTATCTGTTTACACATGAGCAGTGAGTAAACTGGTAATATAACGTGGTAAGTTTTAGAACTGAAGCATCATTTTATCACTGAACGTGGATATTGCAGACGAGATGAATCAGACAAACAAGACGCGACAAGACGATCTGACATGTCAGTGACACGGGAAAAAATGTGTAGGGTATAGGTCAGTCAGGCGATGAACTTCGACACGGTCGACACCCGTTCTCAGTCTACACAATTGTTCCAATAGTGTTACGCCAATAAAACCGGACCCGAATGGGGGCTTGGGGTGGGTGTGGGTAGTGACATGGGGAAGCAGCATAAGCGCCATTCAATCAGAAGAGAAACTGTGTCTGATCGATAGGCTGATGCAAGACTTATAACAAGGTGACAAAGAGGGAGAAAGAACAATAATCACACAGCACAAACCAGCAGCTGACGGGACGCTATCAATTTGTACACATGCATGGTCAGACCCCCTAACCAACTGTACACATCGTGTGATCAATGTCGGTCTCCGGTCATCGAAATCCTATTGGCCAGTCTTGCTAACCAAATTGGAGCGGGTGGGAGAGGGTGAGAGTGGGGATCACGTAGATTCCAGTCCACTGAGCAGTTAGTGGCGGGAGGTGGGAAGGGAACACTTGGCTGACAGATTAACAACAAATGACAATACACACATCGGAACGCTTCACAGGTACCAACTGGGTGCTTTCATTCAAATGACGTTTCGTATTATAGGTTGACAGTGTCAGACACTTCGAAGCATAAAACGAAAATGAGACGTGATGAAAAATGGCGCTAAGCATACCAAACTTTTTTTTTTTTTTTTTTAACTGCGGACATGATGTTCAACTTAATTCGGAGCGGTCGGTCGTCTGGCAGCTGGAGGCTAGTCGCTTGCTGGGGCTGGAGCAGAGCTGCCTTTTTCCTGTTAACAAGAATATTGACGTCATTTAAACGACAAAATGTGACGTGCGTCACTGAGCAAAATTAATTCCTGTTTTGGCAATTAACTATGCTATTTGTACAAACGTATTTGGAGTAAATAAGTGTTAAACCGTTATTGAAAATGCAAAACAAGCAAACACATCAATGTATTTTGTAAGCCAACAAGTCACGTTGATGACTGCTTTTATTTATAGTATTTAAACGAACGATTTGAAACGCTTAACATCTGATCAACTTGTCAAGCAACATGTTTTACTATCCGTTGTTTTCTGAAAAGTGTGCGAATTATCGTTGTTCTCTGTAAGTATGTTTGAAGTTATATCTTGGTTACTTGAAGGAATTTTTAGAGAACTGAGTCAACGCAAAGCTGAATGTAACAAAGTTTAACAGGAGAGACTTTTTTTTTTTTTCAACAGATGTCCCTCAACTACTACACGAATCACTGCATGAATAAACTACTTGGATTGTACACATCAGGCTCAGCTTATTTTCACAGGATTCAACACAAAAGTATTTAAGCCAGTTTGAACACACTCATAGAGGCACATAGCAAGTACAAAAAAATGATATATTGTACTCAAAGTAAGAACGTGACGGACATAGTAACTGCACTGGCAATAAGGACATACTGTAGAACGTGCCTAGCAAAATGAGAACGGGACAAATACTTCGGTTTTTACGACAACGACGCACCATAAAAACTGAGGGGCATGTAATGAAAGTGAGGAAGGAAAACGAACAAGTGGCATCACGTAAAGCGTTACAAGTGATTGTTTATAGCTTTTAGATGAACGGTTGTAACAGTGATTATCACTTACTTTCAAACAGTTATTTGAGCAGGAGTGCATGATAGACTGGTTACAAACTGGGAAGTTAGGTAACCTAGTCCATCCTGTTTGTACTACACACACCAGGCCCACGGCCCTAAAGGACCGAGATCGCCTTAACTGGCAGAGCGTGTGTAGGGTCAGTGAACCGAAACAACACCACTGGACCTTTCACCGGTTAAGGGCCTAGTGGCCGCACGTTGGGGAGTAGGAGTTAACGGTACAACATATTCGCACGCGTGCGGCCCACTGCGTGGTAAGGGAATCACCGGCGATGTGCAACTGAAAAGCCTGACTAGCAGGTCCATTTGTGAATTCTGCTATAATACCGCTCTAGAGCAATTCTTTACTTTTCTTTCTTTTTTTTTTTTTTTTTTTCAACCACCAGTTTTAGATAATATTCATCCATGACAATTCTTCATCCATGCCGATGCACCTACTAAACAGAGTAGGTTCTGATACAACTCTGCGGCCTGATGAGCTCATATACCAAGGGAGAGTATAGGTAGTGGCAACACGCTTGGCTGCAGAGTGAGGTGAGGAGGATCGACTCGCATCTCCACCAACTATCGCACGAACTGTTTTTGCTGAGTGTGGGGGTAAAACTATTATACAGAAGGTATTGTGCTCTGATGTATTAGGGGATGTTACCAGAAGATTTGGGGATGTTGGGGATCTAATCAAGTAATTGTGCGATGTAAATAGATCGACACTGCAACTGATTAATGACTAAGATTCCGATGTACCGTTCGATCGATCGATCGAGAGAGAGAGAGAGAGAGAGAGAGAGAGAGAGAGAGAGAGAGAGAGATTCAGTCAGAGATTCGAGGCTGAAAGTGAGCAAGTGTGGGTTCATGTTCAGAAACATACCAAACCGAGGATAGGACGAGGCAGAATATATATAACATCCTTTCAATAAACAGGCTCTTAGAATTTACACATGTATTTATTTTGACTACTAGTTATAACAGACATTCCCAGGAACCCTAACTTTCAACTACGACCGTCTCTGTCTAGACCAAAAATAAATAGATACACAAAAACACAGAAGTCACATACCTTAACACCATGATCACTGTGGCCAGGCCCGAAGGCTGAGAGGGCCAGCAACACCTTGACTGAACCAGAGGATGCCAGGGAGGGGAGCTTTAGGAAGTTGATATCTTTAGTTTGTATAGTTTTTGCTCGAGTCGGAATTGAATAACTGTGAAGCGTGGCACGTCTTTGACACTGTCAGAGTACGTCAGGCACTGGACATTATAGAGGTCTGGTTTTCATTACTGACCCACTGCTCAGGGATGGAGGTAAGGGGGAGGGGCGTGGCAATGTGAAGGGGGCGGGGGGGGGGGGGGGGGGGGGGCAGCAGGGAGAGGGGACCTAGCAAGTCAATACATCCGGGTAGATAATGACTGGATGTACCGCTCGGGGGGGAGGGGGGGGGGGAGGGGAGGGGCTTAGAATGTCTCTCAGGCGTCACGCTATAGATCAAGGCAATCAATGGCTCGGTCCATCCCTGGGTAGGTAAAATGACCGGATGTAACGGCTCGGAGAGGAGGGGATG
>JADBJO010019899.1:20000-32351 GCA_016801955.1 Conus betulinus | reverse complement strand
CAGGGGCTCGTGTAAGAAATATTTTAGAAGGAGTACAAGTTACAGGGACCGGGCGGAAAAAAGTCAAAAACGACAGAGAGATGACACTGAGTAACACAAAACAGACAGATAGGGAAGGATGTATACGAAGAACCACGTAATTCCCTCAATCTGTTTTCACAGAGACGTTGGTGGTGTGTTTTTTTTTTTTTTTTTTTTAAATCTCGGTTTGCCCTCTTTTCATGTCCTAGGAGTAAGGACCTGTTTTAGTAGCTGGCCTCAAATTGAAATGTTGGGGGAGGTTGAGGGGAGTGGGAGTGGGGGTATGGAGGTTCCAAGCAAAAAAACAAAAAAAAACGTAACAAATCAAGCAGGTAAATCTGGCCCTTTTTTTTTTTTTTTTTTTTTTTTTGGTGTTTCCCAAAATAATTGGCAGTACACTTTTGCTGGTGAGACACCAGAATCGAACACAAAAGTCTAGCGCACGTGACAAGTTCTCTTCATTTCCATGGACAAGACCAGCTTTTCTACGTTCTGACTCGATGTATGATCCAAATGTAAAAGGACAAGTGAGCTTTACGTTGGTTTTCCACAGCAGAGGAGAGATGGTGATTTTGAACTGCTCAACGATTTTTTTCCAGTATCCATCTATCTATCTATCTATCTATCTATCTATCTATCGATCGATCGATCGATCGATCGATCGATCGATCGATCGATCGATCAATCGATCTATCTATCTATCTATCTATCTATATATCTATCGATCTATCGATCAACCGATCGATCTATCTATCTATCTATCTATCTATCTATCTATCTATCTATCAATCAACCGATCGATCTATCTATCGATCTATCTCTCTCTATGTATATCTCTCTCTCTCTACCTCCTTAACTCTCTGTCTAACTAACTAAATCTCTCTCTATCTATCATTCTATCTATGTTTTTTTTTCTCTGTCTGTCTGTCTATCTATCTATCAATTTCTTCATCTATTTATCAATTTCTGACTCTATCCATATTGAAAGAGAGAGAGAGAGAGAGAGAGGAGAGAGAGAGAGGAGAGAGAGAGAGAGAGAGAGAGAGTATTTACAATGTTTCATCCAGTCTTTTCAAGAAACTTGGCGAGTTCTTTGTTCATTGCTTGTTTGGCCGTCGACGTCATCTGCAAAGAGAAGGTTCATGATAGTTCATTGTCTAATGATAACTGTGATGACATAACAGCATACTGCATTAGTCATGAGGCGTTCCTGAAAAAAAAAAAAAAAGTTGAAAAGCGTGGGAGATAGAAGTCAGCCCTGGGCGAACTCCAGCCGAAGTATGGAACTACTTTAGCCGAAGCACTGTAATACTGCCACATTGGTTGATTTGGAGTACAGTTACTTGATGGTATACTGCGCAGCTTTTGGCCGATTTGGGGAAGCCCTATCGCCTCATGCCAGATTCAGTTGAACGCCTTGTTGAACTCTCTGATAAGATAATACTGCTCCCTCTCGTGTCGTGCGTGCTTTCGGCAAAGGTTACGATGATTAAAGATCTGTTCGATGGCACTGTGGAATCCAGCCTGTTCTTTAACAATCTGCTATGTGTATATGATATGTATAGAATATAAGGCTTCCCTCTACGTATTCGTCTGAAACGAATTGTTGCGTTTTATACCATCATTTGAAGCAGAGAAACAATTCTCGTGGAAACCTGCGATTGATTCATATGTTACCTAATGCTTTACATATTCACATTTGTTCAGAAAGATCTGTATCTTAGTTAAGGCTGATTTCCATTCATTACATGAGATTAGAAATGAGCTTCATCATCGTTAGACTAGCATATAACACACGGGAGTGAATGACTGCTCGATTCGTGGATTAATTCGCGTTAATTATCTGTAGACCAATAATCAGTAGGACTGTAAGGAAGATACGTGAGCAACAATATTGTAATTGATCGATGTTCATCACCAAATAATTAGAGGACTTTGAAGAAGATACGAGAACAACAAAGTCGTAGTTGATCAATGTTCATCACCATGAAAACATAAACATCAAAATCATTATGATGAATGTTTACTACCAGAGAAACAAGAACATCATTGTTACTCACGAATGCTATCACCTCAGAAACAAGAACAACAAGGGTGTTACTCACGAATGTTATCACCATAAAAACAAGAACATCAAAGGGTTACTCGAACGTTATCACCGCAGAAACAAGAACAACAAAGACATTACTTACGAATGTTATCACGACAGAAACAAAAACAACAAGGTCGTTACTCGCAAATGTTATCACCACAGAAACACGAACAACAAGGACGTTACTTATGAATGCTATCACCACAGAAACAACGACAACAGGGTCGTTACTCACAAATGTTATCACCACAGAAACAAGAACAACAAGGTCGTTACTCACAAATGTTATCACCACAGAAACAAGAACAACAAGGACGTTACTTATGAATGCTATCACCACAAAAACAAGAACAACAAGGACGTTACTTATGAATGTTATCATCACCACAGAAACAAGAACAACAAGGTCGTTACTCACAAATGTTATCACCACAGAAACAAGAACAACAAGGTCGTTACTCACAAATGTTATCACCACAGAAACAAGAACAACAAGGTCGTTACTTACTCACAATGTTATCACCACAGAAACAAGAACAACAAGGTCGTTACTCACAAAATGTTATCACTACAGAAACAAGAACAACAAGGACGTTACTTATGAATGTCATCACCACAGAAACAAGAACACCAAAGTCGTTACTGACCAATAGTATCGCTACAGACACATGAACAAAAATATCATATTTGCTCTACATCGTTTTGCCCCATCTGTTTCTTTCTCTTTCCTTTTTTTGTTCTCCACAGACACATACACAGCAGTATTGTTATTCATAAATGTTCATTGCCACGGACGCATGAAAAAAGTCCTTATTGATATATGCTCATTTCCACAGACGCATGAAAACTCTGTCGATGTTCTCGATTGTTATGATCACAGACTCAAGAACGGTAACATCGTTACTGTCGAGTGTCATCTTCACATACACGTAAACAACAATGCCGTTGTTGATTAATATTATTACCACAAAATGCATGAACAATGTTGATACATTGAATGTTATCACTAGAGACATATGAACAACAACAGACAACAGACACGTGAACATCAATGTGGTATTATTGAATGTTATCACTATAAACACATAAACAACAATGCTATGGCTGAATGTTATCACTACACACACATAAACAACACAATGCTTATTATTGAATGTTATCACTACACACATATAATCAACAATGCTTATTGTTAAATGTTTGTCACTACAAACACCTAACAACAATGTCGTATTACTGAATGCCATCACTATAGACACACATAAACAACAATATCATATTATTGAACGTTATCAAGACAGACACGTGAACAATGTCGTATTACTGATTGTTATCATTATAGACACATAAACAACAATGTCATATCATTCAATGTCATCACTACAGACACATGAACAATGTCAAGTTACTGATTGTTATCACTCTAGACACATGAACACCAATGTCATGTTACTGAATGTTATCACAACCAGACACATGAACAACAAGGTCATATCATTGAATGTTATCGCCACAGACACATGAACAGCAGGTCATTTTAATGAATGGCATCACAACACAGACATACGAACAACAAAACCATACTACTGAATGTTATCACAGCAGACACACGAACAACCATGTCATATCTATGAATGGTATCACCACAGGTACATGAATACAACGGCGTTACCACTGAATATCATCACCACGGACACATGAGCAACAATGTCGTTACTGCTGAGAGCTCATCACCACAGATACCTCAGCAGCAACGTCGTCATTGCACAATGTTTATCACACCGTTTCAGTAAGCGTTGGACATTGCATGGCCTGTCAGTGCAGGATGTGTTTTCTGTCGTCCATCAAGGCCTAACACGAATTACAGGTCTTGACAGCGTAAATGCGTGATCCTCTTTTAGCCCACGAACGAGCCGCAAACCGCTGCAGGCCTTTTAATACTGGCGCGTGGAGAATCCTGGCTACATTTTCCATTCGCCTGGGACCGCCGCTGTTGGAATACAGAATACTTTGGTTCGTAGTTCTGGGTTCTGACTTAATATTCACAGTCAGTTGTATTCTCAAAAATCACCTATCACCTATCACCTATCCCGGACCGGAGTCTCGAGAACCGTTGGGGTGCCGCAGAAGACTTTGCAACCTGCTTCCTCCACTCCCTCCGGTTCTCAGGCAGCTCTTAGGCAGTTGCTGAGTGTGAGGCCAGTCCATTCACTGATGCTGTCCTCCCATCTCTGTCTTTTTCTCATTCTTAAAGTAGTTCACTTGAAATCCAAAATGTATGGTGTTCGATGATGATCGTGGTGTGTAGATGCTAGCATCCTTTCGTACAAAATTCTACTGTTGTGGATGCGACTGAGTTTCATTTCATCTAACATATGTGAAAGTTACAGAAAACGTCGAGGAAACAACACTGGAACAGCTTGATATGAAACATGTCGCAACACAAAACATAATAACTATTGCTCTGGTGAAGTCTGATAGAGCATGGCATGTCATGCTTAGAGGCAGCCAATTTGTGTCGCAGCTCGTGCCACCCCCGAGGGGATTCTAAACGGCACATTTTTTTCAGGAACACAACGTTTGAAGCTGCGTTTAAAAAAGACCGATTTGACTGTTTTTAATTTTCAACGCGCAGTTATTCTATAGTTTACTTTGTGTACACACACACACACACACACACACACACACACACACACACACACACACACACACACACACACACACACGCATACACATACACACATGCACGCAAGCACGCACGCGCGCACACACACACACACACACACACACACACACACACACACACACACACACACACACCACACACACACATACGCGCGTACATGCACACATACTCATACAGAGAGAGAGAGAGAGAGAGAGAGAGAGATGAGAGAGAGCGAGAACATGCACCGGTGTTTGTTATCTCATGGAACAGGCTAACTTGCATTTTAAAAAATGTCCTCAAATCGATGTTTTGGGTTTTTTTTTTTTCATGAAATACGTTGTCATCATTCCCTCATTTCAGGAAATAAACTTGGGATTGGCTCATTTCACAAAATGAACAGATTTCCTGCAGATTTTATGAAAAGAAAACAAAACCTTCCTCATTTCTCGTGATGAGCATTTTTGCAATATAACATAATAATTAGATAGACAGGTACACACCGACAGATAGCTAGGCAGATGGACAGACAGGCAGACTGACAGATTTTAGATAGATAGACACACAAACTGAGAGATAGAGAGACGGACAGAGAGATAGACAGTGAGAGATGGATAGATAGATAGATAGATAGATAGATAGATAGATAGATAGATAGATAGATAGATAGATATGGATGGATGGATAGAGAGAGAGATAGACATACAGATAGACGGATAGATAAATAGACAGAGAGAGGTAGCGAGAGAGCCAGAATATTAGAGATAAATAGATTGATAGATCGATAGATAAATAGATAGATTATTACATAGATAGATAGAAGGTGTGTGTGTGTGTGTGTGTGTGTGTGTGTGCGCGCGTGCGTGCGTGCGTGCGTGCGTGCGTGCGTGCGTGCGTGCGTGCGTGCGTGTGTGTGTGTGTGTGTGTGTGTGTGTGTGTGTGTGTGTGTGTGTGTGTGTGTGTGTGTGTGGTGTGTGCGTGCGTGCGTGTGTGTGTGTGGTGCGTGCGTGCGTGTGTGCACGCGCGCGCGCGCGCGCGTGTGTGTGTGTGTGTGTGTGTGTGTGTGTAACAGTCTGATCAGGGTTAGATGTAAGATCACATACTCCGGAGTTGGAGAGACTTCGGGTTTACTTGTTTTATTCGTTTTCCTTTCCTAACTCATTAACACGCCAGCAAAGGAGTGTGACAGGGCCTGCCATGGCTCCAAGGATTACATTCTTCCTTGGTGTCGAATGTAAAGACAGTAAACAGACGTTCTAATCAAGGAAACATGCTAGCTGTCTGTAAAATATATACAGGTGTTAAATAGGGATTTCATGCAAAGTGAAACAAACCGCCTGTGAAGCGAGAAATTTTTTCGAAGTCTAGGTTTTAAATATCGCTTGCAACGAGTGTTTCTCTCTCTCTCTCTCTCTCTCTCTCTCTCTCTCTCTCTCTCTCTCTCACACACACACACACACACACACACACACACACACACACACACACACACACACACACACACACACACACACACACACACACACACACACACGCACGCACACACACACACACACACACACACACACACACACACACACACGCACGCACGCACGCGCGCACGCACGCACACACGCACGCACGCACACACGCACGCACGCACGCACGCACGCACGCACGCACGCCACACACACACACACACACACATATCACTTCCCACGCCTCTTTCCCCATAGTTTTGTAGGAATGTCCACTTTAGTAGGCCATCATCAACACACTAAGTGCGAAAACAGCAACAATAACAACAACAATAAACGACCATTCACCAAGACACACGCAGACTAGGGAGAGAAAGAATGGATATCGCTTTACTGTGGCGACAAGAATCCAATTTCCGCATAAATAAAAACAGATATATTGGATGAGTATAACAGAAATAGAGAACAACACAGTCCAATACAATACGGGGTCAATGTCTGAAATCCGGATCAGACTTCAAAAAAAACGCAGGAGAGCATGTTTGGCTCCAGGCGACATAGCCAACATCACTGCGTCTCTCGACTAGCCAGAGTCACATGTCTGACCAGCAGACAGCGATGAAAATGGCAACGACAAAGCACGCTCACCCCCCCCCCCCACCCCCCACCCCCAAACTCTCGCTCCCGCCACCGTAACCACCACCGCCTCCGCCACACCACCACCACCACCACCACCACCACCAACCCCTGTCTCAGAGCCATCTCCTTTCTCCCTCTATCCCTTCTCGTGTCCTCTGGCAGCATCTCTGGCAGCTGGAGTCGTTGTCTTGTAATGGGAGCTGCGGCCATTACCGGGAACTTGGACACTCAAAGTGATGCCGGAATGATGGGCGTCCTCTCGTTCAGGGCCAGTTAGGCCAAACGACTTGGAGACGGCCATCGGAGACAAGGGAAGTTACTCTGTCCACCAGGAGTGACATCCGTCCAGGAGGTTGGATCACTTGAGCCCTGCCTGCTATGAATGGTGAGCTTTTCGCCCATGGTTCCTGTGGACAAGTTGATACCAAACCAAAGTCTGCATGAAGTTCGATGACTTAGACTCGGAGATGTAGTCATTTAAAATTTGAGGCTGTAGCGATCACACAACACAATTAAAAATGTACCAAAACGCACAATAATCTATATGACTTCTTTTTAAGAAATGGCGTGAACTTAAACGACCACTACCACCACCACCACAGCAACAGCAGCTGCAGCACACATCATCGCCCTCCTTATGAGTGTTTCTACTTTGTTGTGTTTTGTGTCCATTATATCTGTTTTATAATCATATCCACCTCAAACATTACAAGTTCGCAGATACCATCACAACTGAACAAGTCTGATGTTTTTCTTTCCCTGGGATCCGGCCTATACTTCTTGAGAAATATACGAAAACTGTAGAAAGAAACAAAAACAGAAACTATCCGGCAATGCTAAAAATAGAGAAAAAAAAATGAATCTTCGCTATGATGTGGACCCCCAACCAGAATTTCAGGGCTTGGCCAATAGGTCACATTCTACTTCTCCGAAACATTTCATTCTGATCGGTTCGTCAGTTTTCCAGTCATCTTGCTGACCGACCGACAGACAGACAGACAGACAAACAGACAGACACACCAACAGACATGGGTCAAAACAGAACCTCCTTGGCGCAGGTAATAAATAAATGAAACAGAAAAGAAAGACTTCGGCGTCGCGGAGGAGAGAGAGAGAGAGAGAGCGAGAGAGAGAGAGGAGAGAGAGAGAGAGAGAGAGCGGAGAGAGGGAGAGAGGAGAGAGAGACGAGAGAGAGGAGAGACGAGACAGAGGAGGAGGAGAGACGGGGGGGGAGAGAGGGGGTGACGAGAGAAGACAGAGAAGAGAAAGGGAAGAGGAGAGAGGGAGAGATGAAAGCGAGAGAGATAGGGAGAGAAAGAGAGGAGAAGAGAGGAGGACAGAGCGAAAGAGAGTAAGCAGAGAGAGAGAGGGAGAGAAGGAGAAAGACAGGGGAGAGAAAGAGAGGGGGGAGAAAGGGGGAGGGAGAGGAAAGAGAGAGAGAGGATGAGAGAGGGGGGGGGAGACAAGGTAAGATGGATAGAGAGCGGGGGGGAGGGATGAGGAGCGGGAGGGGGGGAGAGAAGGAGAGAGATGAAAGGGAGAAAGAGAGGGAGGAGGAGTGGAGAGAGGGCGCGACAGGGGGGAGGGACAGGGACAGAGAGGGAAAGAGAGAGGGGGGAGGAAGAGAGAGTAGGTAGAGGGGAAGGATGAAGGGAGAGAAACAGAGGGAAGGATGAAGGGAGAAAAAAACAGACACCAACACACACACACACCACACACACACCACACACACACACACACACACCCACACCACACAAACACCACACACACACACACACACAGAGAGAGAGAGAGAGAGAGAGGGAGGAGAGAGGGAGGGAGAGACAGACAGACAGACAGACAGAAGGGGAGGGCGACAATGACAGAACGAAATGAACGAACGAACGAAAATTCTACTCAACCAGAGTAATGACTCGGGGGCAAAGGGAAAAAAGGACCGATAGAAAAAAAGGGTTAATGGAGTACCAATTCAAGAGTGAGCACAAGTAAAAGGAACGTACAATAAGGAAGAGTACACAAACAAATAGCCAAAAAAATGAAACTACTGATAATGCACACAATGAAAACTCAAACAACTGACGAAAGGCTCAGGTGATAAAAAAAAAATCTGAAATGAAAATCCTAATGTTGGACGACAGAAAACCAACGACTTTAGACAACGTGACATCAAAACAAAAACAAAAATGTCTGTCATACCGATCAGTATAAACAACCTGAATATCCCAGTGAAAAGGAAAATTTGTAGACATTGTTGACAAGAAAATCCGTATGCACAATATACAGAATAATCCACTCTCTCATAGATAGAGAAATTCATCATTTAATACCAAAACTAACAAACATAAACCATATGCGCATACTACAATCAGTCTCATTCAGTATATGAAATAGCACATTAATCGCTGACGTGATAAAAGCGCATAAAGAAATGGGGGAGGGGGGGGGGGGGAACAGCTCCTCAGACAGTCAAAAGGGAGATGTAAAAATGTTCATGCCGTTGACTTTAAATATGTGTACCAATGTTGTTCTTAGCCAAGACTTGTTGATTGGGAACGGAAATAAAATAGAAACGCACGCACACGCACACACGCACGCACACACGCACGCACGCACGCACGCACACACGCACGCACGCACATACAAACACGCACGCACGCACACACGCACACACACACGCACGCACGCACGCACGCACGAACGCACGCACGCACGCACGCACACACACACACACACACACAACACACACACACACACACACACACACACACACACTACAAGCACACTACGTTATCGATCATCGAACAGATCTATCCTCCAAATACAGCAATACATGGATCAGATTCCATATCCTGCTACTGCGCTCCACACATACACCCCATCCCCACCCCAACCCCCTCTCGCCCCTCCCCCCCCCCCCCCCCCCCCCCCCCCCCCCACCCCCCTCTTTCCGTCCTTTGCCCTGTCCGTCATTCTACCTCATTCCCCGTCTGGCCTTCAAAACTATCCTCTATCCTCCGGTCTTTATAACCACATCCCCCATCCCCCCCCCCCCCACGACCCACCACCACCACCACTACACCACCACCCTCCCATTGTCTGTAACCAGATGTGTTGTGTCTTCTCCTTGTTCCTGGTGTGATGACCTTGACAGAGGGTGGACTGTAGGTGGTGGTGGTGGCGAGAGGTCGCTGTGACGATGATGATGCTAGTCACAGGCGTGGCTGCTGATGATACTGCTGGTGAGGGAGAGTATGAATGTGTCAGTGAGTGGGGCGAGTGATGGCGGTGAGTTATTCGACTTGCTCGTTAAGGACTGGCTGCTTTGCTCATTTCTGACTGATAGGAGAAATAGTGCAAATAAAGAAAAGAAAAGAAAAGAAAAACAAGACAGCGTCTGATGTTCATTGTCTATTCAGATGTGCCACACTCTTCACTTCCTTTCGGTGAATGATGTCTAGAGCTTTAAAAAGCGCTATGTGGTGAACGTATCGTTATCTGAGAGAGAGAGAGAGAGTGCATGTGAGAGAGAAAGAGAGAGAGAGAGAGAGAGAGAGAGGAGAGAGGGAGACATCGGAGGAGAGAGAGAGAGAGAGAGAGAGAGAGAGAGAGAGGAGAGACAGGCAGGCAGACAGACAGACAGACAGATGGACAGACAGAGAACAAACAACTTAGTCTCAGATTCACCTTCTTTCAGTTAAAATCCATTGCACTTCACTACAAGCCCCACCCCACCCCATCCCCCACCCACCACACCACACCACATACACACCCCTCCCCTCCCCCTTTCTATTTTTCAAAAGTTAATTTAGGGTCAGACAGTCAATCCTGGCTTATTGTTATTTACCGCCATTATTTTGGTTTCTGTGCATGATAAACCGCAACGCTCTCTGACCAGTCGTCTGATTTGCGTGGAGTGCATTGTCTGGCATACAGACGCGTTCGGCGGTAGAGAGGAATTTTCTGTAGCTTTTAACGACTTAGGCGAAGTAGCAGACGGCAAAATGTTGGATAACTGTCCTTGGAAGACTACTTATTTACCTGGTCCAGACACAGAAACACTCGTTTCATACACTATCCTCACCCACCCCTCCCCTTTTATGTAACCTCTCTCTCTCTCTCTCTCTCTCTCTCTCTCTCTCTCTCTCTCTCTCTCTCTCTCTGAACACTACATTGTTTCGGTGCCTGTCTCTCTGTTCTGTATATGCTGGTCGGTTTTAGCTGTTGAATTGGTCGATTGGCTAACAATCGGTTGGCTGCTGATTTGACCACTTGGCTCTTTACTTGCAAGTACTGGCTAGTTACTTGATCTGTTGGCTAGCTGTTGAAATTGTTCGATTGGCTAACAATCGGTTTGGCTGCTGATTTGACCACTTGGCTCTTTACTTGCAAGTACTGGCTAGTTACTTGATCTGTTGGTTAGCTGTTGAACTGGTCGATTGGCTAACAATCGGTTGGCTGCTGATTTGACCACTTGGCTCTTTACTTGCAAGTACTGGCTAGTTACTAGATCTGTTGGCGAGCATGATGAACAGTTCGCTGTCAGAGGTCTGGCTGATTGACTGGCTCGCTACCAAGCTCCTGGCCAGACTCAGTTTCCTCTTTCTCCCCTTTCTTCTCATTCTAGTCATTAAATTTCGTCGTTGCTCATATCATCGTCTCATCATTTCCTCCTTCGTTCCTACTCATTCTTCTCTAGCTCCACCTCTTATTCCTCCTCCTCCTCTCCTCCCTTTCCCTTCCTTATCCTCGTCCTCTTTCTCTTTCTCCTTCTTCTCTTCTCTCCAATCTTCTTTCCTTCCCCCTTCTCTTTCTCTCTTTTCTTTTTAAAATTACCTTTCCATACATATCTCTCGTCTCTGCTCCTCCTTTTTTTCTTCGTGCCTCTCTCCACTTTCCATCCTTGTTTTGCTTTTATGTTCCCTTCTCCTTATTCTTTCTTCTTTTACACCCTTCTTCTCTTTTTCTTTCTTTATTTTTCCCATTCGCCCCCTGTGTTTCTTTCTTTATTTATTTCTTTTTTCTGTCTGTACTTATTCTTGTCTGCTTTCTTTTTTCTTGTTCCTTTTAGTTCATCTTTGCTTTTATTTTGTTCTTCACTTCTTCCCTTCTTCTTTTTTTATTTTCATCGTTTGTTTGTACGTTTCGTTTCCTTGTATGCGGATACCAAAATTATCAGCTTATAAATTGAAATGAACTTGCTATGTGTATGAATTAGCGTATGCTGGTTTGGAATGTATGCATGTGTATGTACGCGCACGTGTGTGTGTGTGTGTGTGTGTGTGTGTGTGTGTGTGTGTGCGCGCGCGCCGCGCGCGCACGCACGCGCGCGTGCATGCGCGCCTTAAGATATGTCCAGGCAAAACATAGCGTCTCAAAACATCAGACTTTTTTGCATATTAAAATTTTGAAGGACATCCAAGACATTTTTTGTACAGTGGACTGAATTTAAAGTTACGGAGCTTTTGTTGAAAATGAGA
>JADBJO010019899.1:15000-17500 GCA_016801955.1 Conus betulinus | reverse complement strand
AGAGGACCCATGTTGGGAAAAAGGGGACAGAGGAGGGTTGGGTGTCCATAGGCCCTTTCGACAAGAACGGGAGCAGAAGTGGAGCAGGGAGTGGATGGGTAGGTTTCCTTGACCTCATTTGCTGCCTGGTAACTATCGGAGGGAGAAGGAGCGCAAGGAGTGTGGGGAAGAGATATCCAATATTTTTTTGACAAATAAGAACATTTGAGGATAGGGTAGGGGGAGGGGAATATATATATATACAAATATGCCTGTCTGGTGGTTGACATGTCCAAAAAAAGGCAACTTGTCAAGCAATGACCTCGTTCTGCATTTTTCTGAAGAAAACAACTTGTCAAACAGTAACCTCGTTCTGCTTTTTTTTTCTTTTTTTTTAAATCTGAGATAACCTTGTAAAACAGTGATATCGTTCTGCTTTCTGTTCGTGTTTGAAAACAAAAAACCATCTTCTCAAACAGTGACCTTGAACGTTATTGTCCGTGTCTAAAAAAAAAGACAACTTGTAAATGTGGACCTTGGTCAGTTGTTGTCCGTGTTCGAAAAAGGACAGTCGAATGTTGACCTTGGTCAGTTGTTGCCCGTGTTTGAAAAAGTCAAATCTTGATCTTGGTCAGACGTTGTCGGGGTGTAGGAAAAAGACAACTTCTCAAACGTTGGTCATGGTCAGTTTTTCTTGTCTGGAAAAGACAACTTATCAGTCAGTGATCATGGTTGTTGTCGCCCGTGTCCGAAAAAGAACCATGATCTCGATCTGAACAGTCTCCTGAACAGGACAAATTGTGAAACAATGACTTTAGCTGCTGTTTTCCGGCATTGTATTTTGACCTCTGTTGAAATTCCCATTCTATCAGAAAATGTTCACCGACGATTCCAAGTCTGAAGATGGAGTGGCCTGTGCAGCCTACTGCCCCGGTGCTCCTTCTCAAATATTGTTGGAACATATTCTTTTAGATGCTTCTGTTTATTCTGCTGAACTTACTGCTCTGGTTCTAGCATCGAGGAATAAGCTCTCCAATCAACAGAAGGACTTTCTGGTTTTGTCAGACTCGCTGTGCTTTGGAGGCCATAGCTGATCGCAAACATTCAGCATCCCGAACGTTTACACTTTTGAAACTTTTTACCAAGTTGAAAGCGGATGGTTACAACAATTATTCTGGCTTGGGTTCCTGGGTCATGTTGGCATCGGAGGGAAATGAAATGGTTGATCGTTGGCCAAGAATGCCACAACAGAGAAACTATCAAACATATCTATCCTCGGCTCAGTTCTGAAACCTAAAATTAACGATTATGTCAGAGACCTCTGGCAGGAGGATTGGAAATACACAGACGGATAACAAACTCTTTCAGATCCGTCCAAACCTTAAGAAAGTTCTTCTCGTCTCACGGCATTTTTTACATTGAAGCGAATGAACCCACACATTTTGGTGTAAAATGTAATGTAAAAGGATATTAATTTTATATGGCGCTTTACCTCGTGAGAGCCCAAAGCGCATGTAGTGGTGTAGCTGATAATTGAAAAAGGACTGTGGTAGCTGACTGCGAAAGGAAGGCGAAAAAAAAAAGCCCATAATATTACAGATTGGCAAAACAACAGCTTCCTTCTGTTAATGGTTCCTGTTCGTCGGGTGTGTGTGCGTGTGTGTGTGTGTGTGTGGGGGGGGGGGGGGTATCCCTAAGTCATCTTAACTGTCTGTATGTCTGTCTGGTTAGTCTGGTCTGTCTTCCTTGGCAAGGGTATTCCTAAGTCATTTAACCGCTGTCTGTCTGTCTATCAGTCTGTCTGTCTGTCTGTCCACCCATCTCTCTGTCTGTCGGTCTGGCTGGTCTTATCTGTCTACCTCATGTCTATCTCTCTATGTTTCCGTCTGTCTGTCTGTTGTCTTATTCTGCCATGTATTTCTCTTTATACCGCATGCTCATCAATCAATCAATCAATCAAACAATCAATCTATCTAGCTAGCTAGCGATCTCTGTCTCTGTCTGTCTGACTCTCTGGTGGTGTGTGTGTGTGTGTGGGTGTGTGTGTGTGTGTGTGTGTGTGTATGCGTGCGTGTGTGCGTGCGTGTGTGCGTGTGTGTGTGGTGTGGGGTGTGTGTGTGTGTGTCACTCTCTCTCTCTCTCTCCTCCCCGTCCTCTCTCTCTCTCTCTCTCTCTCTTCTCTCTCTCTCTCTTGCCCATGTTGACAGGCAGGACAAACTCTTTGACTCCCAAACCAAAGACAAACTGTGTCGCGTGCTGCCCTGTGGCAAAAATGAAACAAAGAAAAAAAAAAAAAAAAAAAACGCCACGTCTGATCCAAGACTGTGAGACTGTCTGGCTCTTTATCCGCGATGTGGACAGTGGAAGGGACCAGAGGGGAAAGGAGTCTGGTGAAAGCACATGTGAAGCCGCTGACTAATGGATCCGGAAGGGCGTGGAAAAGTACCCCACCAGCCGTGTTGTTATCAGCCAGAGTAGTAGAAGTGGCCGGGATCCATGGGCTCTCTTGAAACTGACGAAA
>JADBJO010019899.1:2500-7500 GCA_016801955.1 Conus betulinus | reverse complement strand
CGAAAACACTAGCTGGTGTCAATCCCGCACCACCCTTGGAAGCCTGCGCTATGTTTAAGTAGGGTGCAGGCACGCGCACAGAGCATGCATTATGACGTCAAGGCTCCCTTGCAGATGACACTGTGTAATGGCCACGGATGTGACACAACAGAACGCATTTCTGATACTTGACATGCCCATAAATCCAGGCTTTGTAAAGAATAGCTCGTAAAATTCTCTACGCAGTCGATTTCTACGCATCTTTTCAAAGTCCGACCAGAGTTTTTGCATGGTGTCACACTTTCACATACAATAATATGTTGAATGTCTGCTCAGAACAAAAGCTACATCAGTTCTTTCAACGATCTTCGTCTGGTTGAAAAGTGAGGCGACTGCAGGCGGAAATCTAAACACATTAAAAAATCATTTTTAAGGTTCCGCCGAAAAAAAAAAAAACGTAGGTAAATGAATCTCGAGACAAAACATGACGCGTTTCGACCTCTAAGGTCTTCTTCAGGCAGGATACACGACATTCAGGACAACGAAAATGAACGAGCAATCACTTATTTTCTTCCAATTCGGCGCCAGGTGGCCGTTGAATGGTTCTTATAAATAACGTCTCAAAAGGTCTTCATCTAGGTTAAGATAGTGGTTGCCAGATTTAATGGAAGACCTTTAATGGTAGCCATTTCAGCTGGAAAATCTTTCATTCTATGCGTTTTAGTAAAAGTGTGTGTTTTTCTCAAAGGTAATCGGCACTCACGTTTTTGACCACATGTGAAATAGCATTATTGGACTGATGTCAGTGTTTCGTCCTCATCCATGCACCAACGCGCCGAGAACGTGCTAATATTCGAGGAATGATGTCATTGGTTGCGTGCAAAATCAGTCAACTTGCTCTGTTAATGAATTTTCAGGTTGGATAACACCTTCTGAAATTTGGAAAAGACCAAGAACAATATCAAAACCAAAGGGCTCAGTTGAACAAGGTATTGTTATTTCATCATTATTATTATTATTATTGTTATTATTATTATTATTATAATTATTATTACTATTATTATCTGTTACTGTTGTTATCATCATCATCATCGTTTCCGAACTTGCAGAGGCAATTTGACAAAGACATAGGATTTTTTTTTTCCAACACAGATTTCCTCACAGCCCATAACACAAATGCTGGATTGATAACTGGATGTGTAAAACAAAACATTGTAACAAGCAACATGTAGGCTGAGTTTTAAATCAGTGATCCTGGACAGTTACAGCCGATAAACATTGACAGCCACTAAGCAAGATGAAAAAATCTTTATGATGGATGATCAAACCAAATCTCGTTCCTTTAACAATCAAGCAACAAATAGTCTTTATTTCATGCACCTGTATTTCTTTATGTTTAGTGTCATAGTAGATATACATTCTATTCGACCAGTCCTTCATTTCTGCTTGGTATAAAAAGAAGCAAGAGCGACAAAAGACAAACAAAGTAAAATGCAGTCTGTTCTATACCCCGACACCCCGCCCCATTCTTCCCCTCATCTGGTCTCACCCCAGTCCTCCCCGTTGTCGTGACTTTTTTTTTTTTGCTACCAGCCATCAGAATATTGCTGCAATACACACACACACACACACACACACACACACACACACACACACACACACACACACACACATCTTCTGATCTGACTGCATTTCAGCACCCATCGATGAATTAAAACAAAAAATGTATGCATATATTTACCAGACGGGTGGAGGGCGATACAATGGTTTAGAAGTTAGCTGTGCAGAAACTGCAACATACAGATTGGGTGGCTTAAATCCTTCTCTGGGTGGTGATCTCACACATGCATCACTCAGCACATTTGGATGTATGGAGATCAGAGGAACATAGTGAAGCGCTTCCCATTTTGTCCAGTAAACTGCCGTGATGAACGCTCGATAACATAGAATGCCAGACTAGTCTGGGCCTCAGACTGGCAATGACTGGTTTCCCATTGCTGTTCAATGAGGTAGAAGTGTAAAAATGCGCTTCTGACGCCTAGCTCTCTTGCTCCCAAAAGCAGAACATCGTCATTAGTGCATGAAATATTGGCACCCTGTTTCATACGAAAAGGAAGAAAAGCTTATCAATGAGCTTGCCGAATATGACTGGGTCATCCTGGATCTCTCTGTGATATGTCATGGAGAGGGTTCGAGGACGCCAGCTGAGATGATCATGAGATCTCGTGAAGGGAAAATGAACCCAAAGGTCAGCGTCGAATAGGGTTTCTTATTGCGAAGAAAAAAAAATGAACTCTATACTCAGACCAGTGCTATGTCTAAGTGTGAAAACATTTTATGTTAGCATTGGCAATGAAAATTACTATCTTAAATCAGTTTCGAGAGATATTGCACTTCGACTGTTGCGTTACTAAAAAGATCAACAAGTTAGACTTACAGTGGGAAATTAAAGGGAGAAACGTGCTTGTTTGGGGACTTTGGAATGCCAATGGGCCCATGTGTATGGGGGGCTATGATGAACGAGCATAGGGAGTGAGTGAGTCAGTTTGGAACGGGAGAATCACGTGAAGGAGTGTGCGGCGTTTGCACCTTTATATTAACTACAGGCTCATGCAGGCCAACAGCACACTTTGGCAGAAATGTTTTGAACAGCAACATCACAGAGAAACAGAGAGAGAGAGAGAGAGAGAGAGAGACAGAGACAGGCAGACAAAGACAGACAGAAAGAGACAGAGAGAGACAGACAGACAGACAGACAGAAAGAAGAGACAGACAGACAGACAGAACAGACAGACAGACAGACAGACAGCAGAGCAGACTGATCTACCCAAAACGGACTCAGAGATCGAGACAGGCGGAGATAGATCAAAATGCAAACAGAAACGAGTCATTTGCACACGAGAGACCGCTCATCCTCCCTGACCCACACGATAATTCACCCAACCTGCCGGCCATCCCTCTCTGTTCTAATTTCGTCTTGTAAATCATCCACCGACACAAATAATAATCAAGAGGATTGTAGGTAGGTGGGTAAATGGGGGTTGAAGGGTTTGAGGAAGAGCAGGGATGAGTAGAGAGTTGACACGGGAATGGTCTTGCTTGGGGGTGGGGATGAGGGGTGGGGGTATGGAAACAGGAGACGTGGCGTCAGACAGAACAAAGGGAAAGAACTGGGGCTTAACTGATCATTGGCCCGCAATAATAATGTCGTGTGTCTTTTGAATCGAGCAGTAACTGTCTCCCTGTCGTTTGTAGTATGCCTAGTATCCCACGCAACACTTTGCTGGTAGCCACAAGAGGTTGTTAGGCTGTCACTGGTTGTACTTTGTCTCAGCCAGTTACCATGAGTGGAAACATGACTATTGCTGAGCCTCTGCTGACGGCTCATTCAGCAGCCGAAAATCGACAGATGCCAAACACAGACAAATGCTTCTGGGACAATGAAGCACATGATTATGCTCTCAATGAAATATGGAGCTTCTTCATTTCACCATTGTTTTTCTTCTTTATTTTCTCCAAGTCACTGCCAAATAAAACGACGGAAGAACGGTTCATCTGCACCTGGTTTCTCCCAACACCTCTTCCATCTTGAATCTTGACGAAGCGTGGGTGGTCGGAATACGTCTGACAGAGCCACGCGATGATACCAAGCCTGTTCAAACACCGTCATCGTGGCGCCGCTACTTCTTCGAACAGTGGGGCAGTCTAGGGCTATTGTGACGCGCGTTCTTCCCGCCGTTGTACAGCCAGCCATTCATGACCTGCCTCGGATGATCGTGTTTTGTTGTTGTTGTTTTATTTCTAGTTTGAACCACTCTGGCAAAGAATTGAAAACAGGTAATTCTTCTTTTTTTCTCTCTCTCTTTTTTTTTTTTTTTTTTTTCGTTTAGCTCACTCATCAGATGATCATGCTGTTGCAACAGAGGTCTTTTCAAGCACCAGACGAGAGCTGGCTCTTCTCTTGCATTTCCTCAGATCCTGAACGTACGTAAAACTCTCGGCAACCTTTCCGGCCATTTCTGCTAAGCTTCAGGAAGCTGCAATTTTGTAGCAGGAGTCAGAAATATTGTGGGCTGGCTGACATGGCACTCTGCCGGTACCCTTTTATACACCTGAATATCAAATACTAAACATTTTTGATACATCTAGTGAAATAGTTTGGGAAGATTATCAGATACTTTTTTTTTTAAAGATTCAACAGGTTTCTTTTACCACTCTACAGTTGAAATGCGAATTGTTCTGATGCAGGTCACTCTGATAGTTCTATACATAATAATCATGCAATCACTGCTGATTCGTGCCTTGAAAGCCACTTGTGTGAGTCAGAAGTAATGATGGTAATCCTTAGATCACCGACACCAAAATTGCTTGATCTGTTTGACACGGTTTGAAGGAATGGAAATCAGAAATGTGTTCCACGAACATGATTTTGATGTATACCTGTACCTAATGCTTCTCAAAAACTATCAGAGACAACGTGTAGGATTTTGATATATACGTATGCACAATACTTGTCAAAAACTATCATAATTTTACCATATATTAGAGTTATTACATTAAATCACAAATTCTGCATACAGTGCTTTCTGCAAAATCACGTATTGAGGACACCCTGCCTTATGAACATGAAGTAAGAAAGGTAATGTCTTTATTTCCATGCAGTTCAAATTGTATTCTAAAGGTAACATTCGATTTATATCTTTGAGCAACAAGGAAAATAAACTGCCCCTGGTGTTTGTTCATACAGGATTCGTCTCTTCCCCCCCCCCCCCCCCCCCCCCTCCTCTCTCTCTCTCTCTCTCTCTCTCTCTCTCTCTCTCTCTCTCTCTCTCTCTCTCTCTTTCTGCATGCATGTGTGTGTGCGCGCGCGAGCGCATGTGTGTGTGTGTGTGTGTGTGTGTGTGTGTGTGTGTGTGTGTGTGTGTGTGTGTGCGCGCGTGTGTGTGTGTGTGTGTGTGTGTGTGTGCGTGCGTGCGTGCGTGCGTGCGTGCGTGCGTGCGTGCGTGCGTGTGTGTGTGTGT
>JADBJO010019898.1:22500-32352 GCA_016801955.1 Conus betulinus | reverse complement strand
AGACAAAATTTGAAGAATTTTGTGAAAACTAAACAACAAAGCGAGTTTCGTATACAAACGATGATACATAAAGTCAGCTTTTGTCATCTCCAATAAAGTGCTACACTTTCATTTACCAGAAGTTCCCAATGATGGTTTGCGCATTATAGATCATTAACCCAGGATCTATTTATACATGCTACGCCATGCATAACTTCACATGAAAGTATATACAATTCAACATGGTATATAGAAACACAACCAAAAATAATCAGAAGCATCTCGCTTCCACAAAAGTTTCATGTCAATGAATTACGTAATATTTCCACCTACTTTCCCCACTTAGACAGCAATCAATATCCTACAATCACAATATCAACAATGACCGTAGTCTATCAACCATCTCAATGTTCTGTCGATCGAACATATCATTACATATTTTAAAGCACCAGCATATCTCATGCTTCAACACATCTTCTATGAGCACAGCATCAGTATCTCAAATAGTCAAATAGACTTTCGACCTCATTACGTTCCACAGCGTATATAAACAGCAATATAACATGTTGTGCACATCTTCCCAAGAGTCAACAAGCATGTTAATACACGTCATGATAATCTCCAGATCAAAACATCTGACGACATGCAGCAGTACATGTGTTACTATTTACTCAACTTCAGAGCGACTGAGATAGTCTGCTCCAACATTTTCTTTGCCTGGTCTTGCTAAACATCTGGTCGATGTTTGTAACGGTTCTGCGTCAAAACTGAGTCACCTTGTTGAGTTTCCTATAGTCTATACAGAAATGAACACCCCCTTCCTTCTTCTTCACCAGCACAATGGTGTGCATGTACAGTGACGTCGTGGGTTCAATTACTCCCCATTTCCAACATTTGATTCACCTCTTTCTTAACGGTTTTCAATCTGTGAATGGGCCAGTGGGTATTGTTTTACACTGACAGGTTGTGAGTTCGTTAGATTCAACGCACATTCTCCTAGGTTTGTCTCACCTGGCAAATCTGTGAATACCTGCTTGTAGTTAGTAGTCAGCTTTTCAATTGCTGATCTCTTTTCTGCAGTGAGTGCAGGATCTATGTTCACATCGGTATGATACTGAGTCTGCTTCAACGGAATGAGGGGTATGTGACTTGGATCATATTGATCATCAGCTGCATGATCATTGTCGTTAATGACGACAGCGATGTGTGGTGGATCTTGTTCTGGCCTTTCAACATACTCTTTCAACAGATTGACATGGAGCAACTTCTGTCTTCCGTCAATCATGATTCTATAGTCTACTCTGTTTAGTCTTTCTGTGACAGTGTAGGGTCCCTTTCCACGTCAGTTGCAGTTTGTTGTGGTTCGTCGGTAGAAGAACAAGTACCTTTGATCCTACTTTTAGATCTCTACTCTTTGTGTGTCTGTCAAAGTTCCGTTGGTATCTGTCACTGGCTTTGCTTAGATTCTCTCTAGCTAGTCTGCATGTCTCTTCGAGTCTGTTTCGAAGGTCTGTTATATATTCAGCAGTGGTTCTTGTCTGACTGTTTGTCTTTCCGTCAGTCCAACATTGTTTCAACACTTTCAATGGTCTGTGAACCTCCCTACCATAGAGCAATTCGAAGGGTGAAAGCATCAACGATTCCTGAGGGGTTTCACGATAAGCGAACAACAAAGCTGGCAAGAATCTGTCCTATTCACGGGGTTGTTCACCGACTAACTTTTTGAGCATTAATTTCAATGTGCCGTTAAAAACGTTCTACAAGCCCATTGGTTTGTGCATGATATGGGGTTGTGGTAGTACCTCTAATGTTCAACAACCGGTTGACTTCCTGCATTGTTCCGGACACAAATTGAGTTCCACGGTCAGTGAGAATTTGTTTTGGAATCCCTACTCTAGACCAAATTTCCCATAATGCTTCCGCTACCGTGATTGTATCATTTGATGGAAGTGGGATAGCCTCTGGATATCTCGTCGCATAGTCAACTACAGTCAGTATGTATTGTTCCCTTGGTTGGATGTCGGATGTATCGGTCCAATCAGGTCGATGGCAACTCTTTCAAATGGTGTCTCCATCAATGGCATTTTCATCAATGGTGCCTTTTCATTGATCCCTTATGCACGCATCTCTGACATACGTCGCATGACTGGCAATATCTATGAATGTCTGCGTAGATACCTGGCCAAAAGAAATCCGAAGTGATTCTATCTCCGGTCCTTTTTATGCCTAAATGTCCTGACATTGGTATGTCATGTGCCACACGCAAAATTTCTGGTCTGAGATGTTTTGGCACCATCACTTGTTCATACTCTTTTCCATGGAGAGAAATAGAGATCTGTATAATATGCCATCATCCATGGTGAATTTTGCCTTATCTTGTCTCGTATCATGTTTTGGGTTACGAGCAAGTTCAAAATATCTTTTCAATGTCTCATCTGCTCTTGTTCATGACGTAGATCTCTAGGAGTAATGTCACCAAGAGATGTCTCTTTCAGTTTCAGAGGGGTCATATCAGTCTTCGCGTCAGTCTTTGCTGTGATCGCTGACGTAATTGTCATGGCCTCGGCAAACACGGGCACTTTCTTCTTTTGTCCATCTTCCATTGTCACAGTGTTTCCGATCAGTACGGAGAGCACTGGCCGGTCCATGACTACTGCTTCTACATTGCCTGAGAAGTATGGGCAGTCCATGTGTACGATCGCTATGGGCATTACTTTTTTCACGTCAGAACTGGCTAACGTGATGCTCTGTGTCTTCTTAGTATAACATTTCTTGGGCACGAATCTTCTGTCAACAACTAGGACATGCGATCCTGTATCGCGCAAAGCTTGCACCTTCTTGCCTTCTACAGTTGCATCACATTGTGGTTGAAAATCAATCTTTCTGCAATTATCACACAATGTACTGACAACATTGACCTGCTGGGATTCACTCTCTTCAGGGGCGACAACTGCTGCAGAGAATTATTCTGATTCATCTGCGTGTTATGTTTTGAACAATATCTTGCAATGTGATTTCCACCACAGACATAGCATGTTGGTCTGTAATTTCTGCGTTGGAAATCTTGTTTGCCCATGTGGTTGTGCATTGTCAGTCCAACCAGTGTTTGTCATATTACTTCCGCCTTGGTTGGATGACTGTTTATTTGGCCCAAAATTTCGATTACCGCCTGAAAATTTGATGGTCCGTTCTGACCAAAGCTACGACGTTGAGATGGGTGATTTTGCGCACGTGGTACAGTTTCCCGGTGGGCGCGTTCGGCCTCACGGATGTCTTCAAACAAATTTGCTGCTGCAACAGCCTCTCGCATGGTTTGAGGATTTTTGTCCCTGACATAACGAGCCTTTTCAAACTGGAGTGCCTCAAGGAAACGCTCAACAATGAGCATATCTTTCAGATCTTCCCGGTCCCTTACCTGAAAGCTCGATCCATCGATCTAACCACAGATTAAGTTTATCACAAAAATCCTGAGCTCTTTCGCCAACCTCAATTTTTGCCTTTCTGAACTTTTTACGGTATGACGCTGCGCTGAGTTGGAACTTATGCAGAAGTGCATTCTTGATGCAGTAGTAGTCTGCTGAATCGTTAGCAGATAGGTTAACATAGGCTTCCTTGCTCTGCCCTTCAGTAAAGGAGCTATGCGTGTTCCCCATTCCTCTTCAGCCCAATTGTTGATAGTTGCGATCTTCTCAAAACTGATGAGATACAACTCCACATCATCCTTATCTTCTAAATAAGGTAGTTTGACTTTTGCACCTGAATTCGTGTTATGCTGCATGCCATCGGAGTGAGACTGAGTCAAGTCTCTTCCTGACTCAATTCTTTTTTTAATTCTAATCATGCTGTCTTATCTTGTCACGCTCTTCCTTCTCTCTTTCTTTCTCCTCTTTCTCTCTCTCCAATTCATATTGTCTGATCTTATCACGTTCTTCCTTTCTCTTTCTTTACAAGTTCCCACGTACTCCACGAGAGCTGGCCCTTGCAACCCAAGCATCTCGCTTCAGCCTTAAATCTGAGGAAATCCTCGGACAGCACAGATTCAACATTTTGGCCACGCCTTGCTGCATTTCTATCTTTCGGCATTGTAAACAGTTTGCCTGTGTACAGTACAGCTACTGTAATAGTAAAATAATACAATAAAGATAAGATATAGTATAGCCAAAATTAGATTTATGTTAGAACAGCTAACAAGCTAGCTTCCTGTGTACTGCTACACACGATGGTGTTCTTCCCAATGAACACGATCACTACCTGTTGCAATAGCTTAATCCTCTGTGTACTGCTACACCCGACACTGTTCGCGCTGACGAACACAACTACTATCCTCCACGATAGTTCAATTCTGTTTCACCACTCGTGAAACCACTGGATCTACACAGATCCCTTCCACATCAAATACGTCTCAACTCCTATGAGATTTCTGGATCACACAGATCCCTCATGCTATCTACAGTCTCCCTCACATGAGACTTGCAACCACCTTAGTCAAACACCTTGGACTAATAATTGCAATAGCACGCCAACGGTTTATGATACACCAGGGTATCTAGGTGAAACAATTCGCATACCACTCAATTTCCACTGTATAATAAGCAGGGTAACAAGTTACTCAAGGCTTACTACTGACAGCTCAGTACATGTAAGGCTTACACTAAGAGAATAAACAACCAGATCTATACTCTAGATCTAACAACACCTTATTGGATAGCTGTTTGCGTTGCATATTGTCACATACCTCTAAAGGAGAGGAGTTGTCTAGGGTAACATATATGTGACTTCTTAAATGTTAAATTGAACTCTTGACTCCAGCGCTTTCACCCACCAGCTATATATCCCATCCACCACCAAAAGGCAGACGAAACTTTACAATTCAACAACGTTTATTAACAACACGTGATGGTATACAAACTAACGGGGTCACAGGACAAGACAAACATAAATCTACTTATCGAAAATGGCGGAGATCTCCAAATGATTACAGCTCAGTCTCTGCGGAAAACAGCTGTCCACACCCTCGACAACAGTTCCCTAAATTGATGGCGACCGATGAGATGGCGAAGGATACACAGTGCTCCCTGAGAATGTTGCTCTGTACCGTCCGTGTATACAACTCATAACACAGCATTGAAAAAAAAAAAAAAACGCAGCTCTTCACAATGAATACTCTTCAGGACCGATCAACGCAGCATCGAAAATCCTTGTTTTGGTGAGATGAAGCACATCTTCGTTTTGATGCACAAAGAACAAAAAAATAACACACGTCGAATATTTTTACGATAAAATTTCTCCAATAATATTTCTGTCCACTGGTTATTGATTTTTTTTTTCTTCTTTTCAAGCAGATGAACAACGAAGTCCAGGAATACGTCGTGCGACGGTAAATGAAGAGGTCGCAGATAAAGAAGACTAAGTAGATGGGGAAACAGTCAGTGCAGAAAATACGAACATAGAAGACGTAGCAACCTTGGAGAATGTAGAAGGAAAATAACGCCTGAAAGAAAAACAGATACACAGACTCATAAGTTCCAGTTCAATTTGCTGAGCAAGTTTCTTCCCCCTTCTAATTTAATATCTTGTCCGCCCCGTGTACATTTTCACTATTCTACTACTACATTTACAATTCGTACCAAAAAATTTTACTTATCTGTTCTGCACTTAACTACAGACTGACAACACAAGACCAACAAACGATCACTAATATTGATCAGGTTTGTTGTCCAGCTCCCCAATCTGGAAGAGAAAGGGACAATGAAGTTAGTGAGCTATATTAATTACGTTGAGCGAATCGTGCAATTCAAGCCAGACGCTGAAATATAAAAAGAAACCGGAGTCAGTTGTTCGAAAATACAGATCTGCAATGCTCACCCTGTGGCGCCCGATCAGATGTCCAGTCTCCACTTGCATCAGCTCACTACTACATACAAATGTGCCCTCCTGGTTGTTGTGGGTGGTACTAATATAAAAAATACAAAGAGCCAGACCACAAACAAACCAGGGGCACAGAATATAGCTAAAATGCGGAGTGGAATGGAACTCGCAGCCTCCATACAGAAAATAGTTAAACCGTTTGTTTTTTGTTTCTTCAAATTCATACACCCTTGACTGATACGGCGCTGAAACAATTTGTTTGTATATATATAAGAATCATAATAATTTGAATGGACAGATCATGGCCACGTAAAACATACCATATGAGTGTGTGTGTGTGGTGTGTGTGTGTGGTGTGGGTGTTGTCTCCTAATCTCGTTCGGTTAAACTGGACGAGAACACCGTTTTTTCGTCTCGTCTCATTTCTTCTTCTTCTTCTTCTTTTCTTCTTCTCTCTCTCTCTCTCTCTCTCCTCTCTCTCTCTCTCTCTCTCTCTGTCTTTCTTTTTGTCACTCTGTCTCTGTCTGTCTGTCTAACTCTCTCTCTCTCTCTCCTCTCCTCTCTCTCTCTCTCTCTCTGTCTGTGGTGTGGTCTTGGACACAGAGGGAGTCCTGGCAGGATCTATGCCTGAACCACGCTTTCTTGCGGCCTCTGTTGACTAGGGGAAGAGATTTCTAAGTCAGTTTATGTTGACTTGCTTACCAACATAGTCATAAGACTCATCTTCTTATGAGATAGCAGAAATCTGCCTGAAGCCTTTCCCTCAACCCACTGGATTTCCCACCCCCCTCAAGGCCTGCGCTCAGGTCTAGGTCTTGCATCCACACTGTCGCAAGGACACTGAAGTAAATTTGGGGGTTTTTGGTTACAGCCTTGTGCACTTTCATCGTTAAAGTCTTCATGGCAGCGTACACTGAATCGGCGGACACTTTACTTATGTTTGTCACTTTTTCTTTTATTTTATCGTGCTCTAGTTGTTACCAAGTTGGAACGGCGGGAAAGGGAAGTAAATGACTAACGATACCCTTTTTCGTGATAGAAAGGAGGGATCAAAGACTAGACCAGATTTTTGTGAATTTTCTTCCTGTGTTTGTGACCACAGAAAAAAAAAATGAGTTAAGAATTGCAATGGTAACTTAATAATGGTATTCAAAACAGCAACAACAACAACAGTAATGATAATGATAATAATAACATCAACACTCCTCCCCACGCTTTTCCCTCCTCCTGCTGCTACTGCTACTACTAACTGCTACTACTACTACAATAATAATGATAATAACAATAATAATAATAATAATAATAACAATGTCAATGCTTCAGGACACAAGAGAACAATGTATATCCAAACGAAACGCAATAAATATATATATATTATATATATATATATATATATATTATATATATATATATGAGCATAGAGACTAGATAAAGATGAATCCGGAGGAGAGAGAGAGAGAGAGAGAGAGAGAGAGAGAGAGAGAGAAAGAGAGAGAGGAGAGAGAGAGCTCAGAACTTTTGCTCGATCAAGGATTGAGCTTTTAGGCAGAGTCTATTCTTTCAATCTGTTCTTACTAAGCTAAACCATGCAATGAGATTTAAAGATCAAAAAGTGAAAAGAAATTTAAAAAAGAAAACAGGCACACCAGGATTATAGAGTACTTAATTCACACACATTCGCATTTGTATGAAAAGGTTTGACAAAGCATGCATATATATGCAATCATAAGGTGCAGACAACAAGAACAAAACGGGGGGTGAGGGTCGGGGGACGTGAGACATGGGAGGATGGGGGTGGGGGTGTAGTGTTGGCAGCAGTTAGGAATGGAACATAAAAATGGGTGGTTAGATAAGCACGAGACGAGACGAGACGAGACTCAATTCAACTCAACTCAAATAGTTTAATTGCAAAGGCCACCGACTTATCATCAATGAGGTCAAGAACAAAAATAGAAACACACACGCGTTCAGCGCATACAGGGAAAATTATGAAAGAAAATATTTGCATAACAAAATGTTCTGTCTGAAATTACTCTGGCATTTGTGTGTTTACTGGTAACTTTCCTGTCTTCGTTTTAGTGCTTTGAAAATGAACATAGCTACAGAGCGAGTTACAATTCTCTTCCATTTTGCAGTGAAAGAAGTAATGACACTAGATGAACATTTCTAGTATGAGGCAAAATGTAGTTATCTCCTATATAGGATGGACAAATACACAAGAGAGAGAGAGAGAGAGAGAGAGAGAGAGAGAGAGAGAGAGAGAGAGAGAGAGAGAGAGAGAGAGAGAGAGAGAGACTATGCATGAATAGGATGAAAATACGCACAATGCGGATGACAAAAAGAAAGGGAGAGGGGAAGCAGGCATAGTAACTGTAAGGAATGACGGAGAAAAGAAAAGAAATAATGATGTAAGAAGAAAAAAAGTGTACCTATTGATGTTACATTTGGGCTCTACGAGGAAAAGATGATCACAAATGGAATGAAGTAAGTAGTCCTGTTCTTGTTCTTAAGGCAGCAGTCGTGCTGGAAAGGAGACGGAGGGAGCTGAAAAGTAGGAAGATGTGTGTATGAGTGTGTGTGTGTGTGTGTGGTGTGGGGGGGGGGGGGGGGGGGGGGGGGGGGGGGGGGGGTAAAAGTGTGCGTGTTCCTATCTTTGGACCCCACTAGGGAAAATGATCACGTGTAGAATTAAGTAATAACCCCTTTAATGTAAGGGTGGAGAGAAGCAAGGGGAAGAGGAAGGGAGAAAGAGAGGAAGGAAGAAACTGAAAGGGTGTAGTGTGGAGGCAGACGGCGACGGGGGGAAGGGAAGAGAGGCATGGTGTGCATTTGATTTTGTATCAATCCTGAGGACACATGGAAGTGCACTGCTCTTCTGCAAACATGAGAGTGCATGTCGTTTTGTTCAATTTAAGACAGTGTCATAGTAAATTGCTGCAGGAAGGAAGTGGCTTGAGATCTTGTTTGTTTGTGAGTTCGTTCTTTCTTCCTTCGTTTTCCGTTTATTCTTTCCTCCCATACTTCTCCATTATTCCTTCTTCTTTCGTGTCTTTTTCTATGAGTCCCCCCCCCCCCCCCCCCCCCCCCCCCACACACACACACACACACACTCCCCCCATTACAAGGAACATGATCAGGGGCAGTGCAGCATTAAGAAACATTCTAAACCAGCAAATTCATTATACCCAGTTCAAGAAATACATAGTCTATTTTTCTTCTCTGAAATTCGCAAATCAGAGCATGATAATACAAGACATGCTAAAATGGATAAGAGAGAGAGAAAGAGAGAGAGAGAGAGAGAGAGAGAGAGAGAGAGGAGAGAGAGAGAGAGAAGAGAAAGAGAGAGTGAAAGAGAGAGAGAGAGAGAGAGAGATTGAGACAGACAGACAGACTGACAGAGAGAGAGAGAGAGAGAGAGAGAGAGAGAGAGAGAGAGAGAGAGAGAACACATACAAAGAACAATGGGGAAAAAAAGAAGGGGAAGGGTTGCAGAGGAAGAAAGTGGAAGAAAAAGAAAGGAGAGAAGGAAAGAAAAAGAAAGTATCCATATTCTCGCTGTCCATGGACTCTACAAGGAAAAATGTTCGCAAATAGAATGATGTCATCGATCCCTTTCTTGTTCCAAAGGCATGAGTGGCAGAGGGAACAGAAGAAGAGGAAGCTGGAAAAGAAAAAAAATTTAAAAAAAAAAAAAAAAAAAGGGGGGGGGGGGGGGGGACCGAGGGAAGAAGGTAGAAGTGTGCCCTGTTCCTATCTTTAGATCACACTAAGGAAAATGATCACATGCAGAGTTATGTAATTATCTTTTTAAGGAAGGTTTGGCGGGGGGGGGGGGGGGGGGGGGGGGGGGGGGGGGGGGGAGGAAAGAAACAGGAGGGATAAAACGAAAAGTAGTGTGGAAGCAGAATTGGGGAGGGAACAAGGAGGAGGTGCAGAAAGTACTGAAATTTGTTCCAGTTGAGGTCATATAAAAGTGCATTGCTTAACCACCATATGAAGAGAGAG
>JADBJO010019898.1:15000-17500 GCA_016801955.1 Conus betulinus | reverse complement strand
AAGTCGATAACACTGTTTCCCTGGGGTGACACAAACGTAAAATCACCATTCTGATCATTGACACAAGATCCATTGATAATGCTCAGATCAAATAAGAAACAAAAATCCAAAAGTGATTTACCAAAATTATTTACAACCAAATCCTTTGAAACACGCGTACCACTTTCTTTCACATCATCCTCACTTTCATCACTGGGCAAAAAACTGATCATGCTCTCCAGTCGCACTTGCTCTGATCCCGTTCTCGCATTCAAGTCTCCGCACACCATCATATATACCTCATCCTTATCTATACACTGTAACAAGTTCTCTTCTAATATATGTATGCCATTTTTTAATTCTAGCTGATCATATGCAGGCCACCCTCAGGAACAATGTAGCATGCAACCATCAGTAGATCTTTATCAATGTTCAGCAGATCTTTTCTTATCTTAACAGCAATAGCATTATCACAACCCAGTCTAACTTGAACGACAAACTTTGCAAAACAATTTTTCACTAGCAAAAGAACTCCACCTGAATTTCTGCCACGAAATAGATAGTTTTTTTGGCAGGAGGAGCATGAAATTTAACGTAATTTTGAAACATTCCATCAAACTCAAAAGAACTGCCTGTAAACGTTTCCGTTAAACACACAAAATCGAACGAGTTGATATAGTTGACAAAAGAAACATCTTGTAGTTTACTATACAGATTTTCCACGTTGTAATTTAAAAAATTTAGGTTCAGTGTCCGATGGTCTGCCTCATGCTATTTATTATTATTGTTTGAGCGGGGATTTCTTGCATTTTCACTCTTCCGTGTACTGTCATTGGCACTCCGGTAATTGTGTAAACCCGTTTGCTGTCGCCCCCCGCCCGGCCCACCCGATGTGGCACGTGCATCACGATTGCGACCGTCTCTGTCCCTGCCAACACGGTCAGCAGCCGAGCGAGTCGTTGGCCCTGTGTTCGCTGCGCGCTGAGGAGGAGCGCGATCGCTGGTTGGGCGTACCAGTCACGTGGTTCAAGCGAGGGGAATCCCCTCCCGTCTCCGGCGTGTTGTCTCTGTGTTGTCCCGTTCGCTGTATGATGACTGGGGGGCGTGTCACACGTTGATCCCTGTGTCACCGTCCTTACTGCCGTAGTCGCCGTCGTTGTTCTTGCGGTCGCTGATGGCGTCGTCGTCCCCGCTGTCACCTCGGCGTATGATCTCGGGTCCGGTCTTCTGGGACCGACTGTCAGCCTGCCCTTTGAAAAATAGGCCGACATGCCGTCTTTTCTGGCCTGTGCCACGATAGCCGCCTGTCGTCGTGTCAAGTCGTTGGCCACTCTCACTCCTCTCTTCTCCAACCTCCCCCTGAACTCCCTGTCTGTCAGCACTGCCATTTTGTCTGTCCAATTCCGGAACTTGACTATCATGGGTCGTGGTTCTCCTGATCTCGCGTATCCCACACGGTGTGCACGCACCAAGTCCTCCTCAGTCCACTGCTTGGCCCCCTCCACACTGTTGAGGGCTGATGTCACTGCTCTGGCACACAGGTTGTAGTCTTCTCTGTCACTGACCTGGGGGATACCAAACAATCGGAGGTTGTCTCGACGAGAAAAAAACTCTTCTAACCGATCAATTTCATTGATCATGCCCTTCATCTCCTCTCTCATGCCCTCGACAGTCTCTGACATTATTGCTCCTTGTTCACTAGTTCTTGCCATGTCAGTCGTCAAGCTGTTCAGTTGTGATTGCAGAACTGATACTGTCTCTGTTAACTTCCTGTTCTCTTCTTCTAGCCCCTCACACCTCTGTTCAATCACTTCACATCTTTGCCTTACTTGCCCGAGTTCACTCATGATTTCACTCAAATCTCCTCTAATGGCAGCATTCTGTTCTTTATTCTCTAGACCCTGCTGTCGTATGGCATCGAGGATTACACTCGTCGCACTTGATGACATGGGCCCATCGTCTTCCGCTGGTAACGTCGATTGAAAGGATTGAACTCTACATGATTGGGGCCTGGGTTTACCTCGATGTCTCCACTGAGAAGGAGACGTCGAATACACAGCACCGCACTGACTGCATGCACGGACAGGAGGGCGGGTACAAAGGGGAAAGCTGGGTGCTGAGCCACATCACTGTCACAACTAAACACACTATCACCTGTTGCAGTTCTCTGATAATCTGTCTTCCACCACCATCAATGTATAGTCCAGTGCCAGAAAGCTGCGTGCGATTTCCACTGTGCTGTGCAGAACAGCCGCCGCGAAGCAGAAAAGAGCACACGCTGTGAGAACGTCACACATAGTGTCACCTCTGCCGTGTGCTCTCAGTGGGACAATGTCGTCGTGACCCAGATTTCACAGTCTGTGCTGCACAGCGAAAAAGTCCGATGCGCGCTCTCCACAAGGCCACGTCGATCATACAAGCGCTGTTTACTTGCCGCCATCTTGATTACGTCCCCCGATTACCCCAGAGAGAGAGAGAGAGAGAGAGAGAGAGAGAGAGAGAGAGAGACAGACAGACAGAC
>JADBJO010019898.1:2500-5000 GCA_016801955.1 Conus betulinus | reverse complement strand
GACAATGTATCATGATCGCCCCTTTCTAAGGCAGACCCTGTTCATGATCGCCCCTTTCTAAGCAGGCAGACAATGTATCATGATCGCCCCTTTCTCAGGGCAGACAATGTATCATGATCGCCCCTTTCAAAGGCAGACAATGTATCATGATCGCCCCTTTGTAAGGCAGACAATGTATCATGATCGCCCCTTTTCAAGGCAGACAATGTATCATGATCGCCCCTTTCTAAGGCAGACAATGTATCATGATCGCCCCTTTCTAAGGCAGACAATGTATCATGATCGCCCCTTTCTAAGGCAGACAATGTATCATGATCGCCCCTTTCTAAGGCAGACAATGTATCATGATCGCCCCTTTCTAAGGCAGACAATGTATCATGATCGCCCCTTTCTAAGGGCAGACAAGTATCATGATCGCCCCTTTCTAAGGGCAGACAATGTATCATGATCGCCCCTTTCTAAGGGCAGAAAATGTATCATGATCGCCCCTTTCTAAGGCAGATCGCCCCTTTCTAAGGCATGTGTATCATGATCGCCCCTTTCTAAGGCAGACAATGTATCATGATCGCCCCTTTCTAGGGCAGACAATGTATCATGATCGCCCCTTTCATGATCGGCCCTTTCAATATGTATCATGATCGCCCCTTTCTAAGGCAGACAATGTATCATGATCGCCCCTTTCTCAGGCAGACAAATGTATCATGATCGCCCCTTTGTAAGGCAGACAATGTATCATGATCGCCCCTTTCTAAGGCAGACAATGTATCATGATCGCCCCTTTCTATCATGATCGCCCCTTTCTAAGGCAGACAATGTATCATGATCGCCCCTTTCTAATCGGGCAGACAATGTATCATGATCGCCCCTTTCTAAGGCAGACAATGTATCATGATCGCCCCTTTCAACGGGCAGACAATGTATCATGATCGCCCCTTTCTAAGGGCAGACAATGTATCATGATCGCCCCTTTCTAAGGCAGACAATGTATCATGATCGCCCCTTTCTAAGGGCAGACAAATGTATCATGATCGCCCCTTCTAAGGCAGACAATGTATCATGATCGCCCCTTTCTAAGGGCAGACAATGTATCATGATCGCCCCTTTCTAAGGCAGACAATGTAATGTATCATGATCGCCCCTTTCTAAGGCAGACAATGTATCATGATCGCCCCTTTCTAAGGCAGACAATGTATCATGATCGCCCCTTTCAACGGGCAGACAATGTATCATGATCGCCCCTTTCTAAGGCAGACAATGTATCATGATCGCCCCTTTCTAAGGCAGACAATGTATCATGATCGCCCCTTTCTAAGGCAGACAATGTATCATGATCGCCCCTTTCTAAGGCAGACAATGTATCATGATCGCCCCTTTCAACGGGCAGACAATGTATCATGATCGCCCCTTTCTAAGGCAGAAAACATGTATCATGATCGCCCCTTTCAACGGGAAGTACAATGTCATGATCGCCCCTTTCTACGGGCAGACAATGTATCATGATCGCCCCTTTCTAAGGCAGACAATGTATCATGATCGCCCCTTTCTAAGGGCAGACAATGTATCATGATCGCCCCTTTCTAAGGCAGACAATGTATCATGATCGCCCCTTTCTAAGGGCAGACAATGTATCATGATGATCGCCCCTTTCAAAGGGCAGAAAATGTATCATGATCGCCCCTTTCTAAGGGCAGACAATGTATCATGATCGCCCATTTCTAAGGCAGACAATGTATCATGATCGCCCATTTCTAAGGCAGACAATGTATCATGATCGCCCCTTTCTAAGGCAGACAATGTATCATGATCGCCCCTTTCTAAGGCACAATGTATCATGATCGCCCCTTTCTAAGGCAGACAATGTATCATGATCGCCCCTTTCTAAGGCAGACAATGTATCATGATCGCCCCTTTCTAAGGCAGACAATGTATCATGATCGCCCCCTTTTCTAAGGCAGACAATGTATCATGATCGCCCCTTTCTAAGGCGGTAATCAGATCGCCCCTTTCAAGGCAGACAATGTATCATGATCGCCCCTTTCTAAGGCAGACAATGTATCATGATCGCCCCTTTTCTAAGGCAGACAATGTATCATGATCGCCCCTTTCTAAGGCAGACAATGTATCATGATCGCCCCTTTCTAAGGCAGACAATGTATCATGATCGCCCCTTTCTAAGGGCAGACAATGTATCATGATCGCCCCTTTCTAAGGCAGACAATGTATCATGATCGCCCCTTTCTAAGGCAGACAATGTATCAGTGATCGCCCTTTCTAAGGCAGACAATGTATCATGATCGCCCCTTTCTAAGGCAGACAATGTATCATGATCGCCCCTTTCAACGGGCAGACAATGTATCATGATCGCCCCTTTCTAAGGGCAGACAATGTATCATGATCGCCCCTTTCTAAGGCAGAGAATGTATCATGATCGCCCCTTTCTAAGGCAGACAATGTATCATGATCGCCCCTTTCAACGGGCAGACAATGTATCATGATCGCC
>JADBJO010019897.1:20000-25000 GCA_016801955.1 Conus betulinus | reverse complement strand
TCTTCTGGGAAAAAGCTCTATGCAGCATTTATCGACTTTAAAAAGCCTTCGATCTAGTGAATAGAAATAAATTGTGGTTAATACTGTGTATAAAAATGGTGTGCAAGGTAAAATGCATCATGCAATTAAAAGTATGTACCTAGTCGTTAAAGCTAGAGTTCGGGCAAACAGCGATTTTACTGAAGCCTTTACGTGTCCTCGTGGTTTGAAAACAAGGTGACAACTGTAGTCCTATCTTATTTTCGCTTTTCATAAATGAACTTGCAAATGACGTTGCATTATCTGGAAAACATGGAATAAGCTTATCCCCCGATATTCTTCACATTCTTATTATGCTTTTTGCCGATGACGTTGTTCTCCTTTCACATACTGTAATTGGTCTCCAAAAACAGCTAGATATATTAACTAACACTGCCAATAAACTAGGACTGATCATGAATGAGGAAAAATCTAAAATTATAATATTTCGTAAAGGAGGGCATGTTGCCTCACGAGAAAAATGGTTTCACAATGGTATACAATTGCAAGTTGTGAATGAGTATAAATACTTAGGTGTCATTCTTTCTACTGGTTGGTTTAACTTTTTCGTATTCTTTGGAGGACAAAGCGCTCAAAGCTAAAAAATGTGTTTTTAGTATTTTGAAATTTTTGTGGTCTCTAGGTGAAAACAATCCAAAAATTTCTTCAAAATTTTGATAGCCAGATCCAGCCAATTTTAACATATGGCGCTTAAGTTTGGGGTTTAACTGCAAACCATACTATAATTGAAAGAGTACACACCTTTAGCTATTAAACGTCTTCTAAATATAAGTGTTCACACACACAAGTGCACTTATATATTCCCGAATCTGCCAGGTACCCGTTATATATTCAGACATGTATAAAATGTGTAAAATATTGGCTGAAATTGAACCCGTATGGAAGATAGGCGTATCCCAAGAAAATCCTATAAAATGTTATGTAGTCTGCATTATAATGGCAAAAAGAACTGGGTAAGTAATATATGTTGACATTATATAAATATGGTTTCGGATTTGTGTGGGAAAATCAAGGGTGGAAAATGTTAAATGTTTTGTACATGCCTTCAAACAAAGACTTGTTGACTGTTATTTACAAGACTTAGATGCTGCTATTAACTCAAAAGAAAGTTTTCAGTTCTACTCTTCTTTTCGACAACTCTATGATATTCCAGAATATTTGTTTTAGAATAAAAAATCCATCTCTTAGAAATACTTGACAAGAATTAGACTTGGAGTTTCACAACTTAGAATTCATAAGTCTAGATTCTCAATGACAAGAATAAATAATGATTGTCCATTTTGTCCTGGTATTGAAGAATCTGAATTGCATTTTATACTAGTGTGTAATGAATACAGTTCTTTACGGAAAACCTTTATCCCAGCCAAATACCATAGTCATCCAAATGCCTTTAAACTGACTTTATTACTTTCAGATGTCAGAATATGTAAACCTCTTGCTGTGTATTTATCTAAAGCCTTTAATATTAGAAACCACTTCTTGTACGATGTTTGATGTTTGATACATGTGACGATATACTTTTGCTTTTCCATATTTTATTTAAGTACTATCATCATCCCCCCCCCCCCCCCCCCCACCCCCCTCCCATTCCCAATTTTCATACCCCCTGATGACATGGGCAGCTCTCTCTCTCTCTCTCTCTCTCTCTCTCTCTCTCTCTCTCTCTCTCTTGAGCTGTATTGTTTTGTGTTGTTCTGTGGTTGGGTTGGCTTCAAAGCAAACAGTGCCATTGCTGTTTTCACTACCGCAACCACTGAGAGGCAGAAGAAAGAACCTGATTCTCAGAGTCGTATAGACGTCTTCACAATTAACTCTCGTCTCTCTCCTCTCTCTCTCTCTCTCTATCTCTTTCTCCCTCGATCTCTCTCTCTCTGTGACTCTGTCTCTCTCTGTCTCTGTCTGTCGTCTGTCTATCTGTCTGTCTGTCTCTGTCTCTGTTCGGTGTCTGTCTGTCTGTCTCTCTCTCTCTCTCTCTCTCTCTCTCTCTCTCTCTCTCTCTCTCTCTCTCTCTCTCTGACTGCGAGAGAAGAAGTCGAAATTTCCCACCACCTCCAGTAACAGTATGTCTGTCTTTTACAAGATAACTTTCAAAAAGCTTTTTTTTTAAAAACCTTCAATCGAGTTAAGAAACTATGCTGAATGCCACACTGCATGATGTGCCCTTACCATCGCTTAAAATGGAAGGCAGGGAAGTATCACTGTAGTAATCATGATGTAAAAGAAAAGATTTCCAGTAATTTCCCAACCACACAAGCCCAAGCTCCCAGTGCTGTTTTCAGGCGAAAAAATGTACGCACTAGTCAACAGGGACAAAAGAAAGCCAAGGAATGCAACCAAAAAAAAAAAAAAAATGCGAGTGAATGTGTAAATAGCCCGTCTTCTTTGTTCCTACCAACGTTACCTAGCTCTCTATACACTTCTGACATAAATATCCCGTGTTCTTTGTTCCTATCAACCTTACCTAGCTCTCTATACACTTACTGACATGATAAGAATGGAGTTGTCTTTGCTGACGTCATTCAGTGTTCTGCCCTCACCCACGCCCTCTGGCCCCCCTCACCCACCCTCTGCACTTGTATCTGTACTACGTACACGTGTCTAGCGACTGAGCACAACACATGACTTGGCACAGTGTGACACAGACAGCGAGTCATTTACTGTCTTCACCGAGTTCACATCCACGTATGGCATCGATGTAGACAAAACAAGCGGCAATGAAGAGCATACTGAAGATTCATTTTCTGAAGCAGGATGTGAACGCGGTACGTCGATTTCTACAATACAGACTACCATACGATATGAAACTGAAACCTTCGTTACAGTAAGAAATCTGTGTATGGTAGATGGCAGTTGTGGTTATAATACCTCTAGTTTTAATGAGTCACCTACAACCCCCTTCAGATGATATTAGAATAAGACGGGGGTCTGAATAGCCCAGAGGTAGAGCGCCAGACTCGTAATCTTGGGGTTGCGGGGGTTTCGAATTTCCGCGGGGCCGTTTCGGTACAGGGGGGATTTTTCTCTTGAAGTAAACATTGGTTCTGACTCCATTCCGCACACAGTCCTTCGAATGAGACTTTAAACCGAGGTTCCGTGTGTGAACGCACGCATAACATTTTGCACACACGTAAAATCCCATCACCAACTTTCGGAAGAGAAGGCCAGTTTGGCCGTTGGTATGGATGACACACGTTACACATAGCATGCACCTTCCCCGAAGATGGAGTACGGCTGCCTTAATGGCGGGATAAAAACAAAAGGTCATGCACACAAAAACTCCACTCCCTTTGTTGGGTAGATGGGATTTATCCTTGCCTGTCTATACAGGGAGTGTCCGCAGGAGTATCAGCCTGCGTACGCAACTCTCCCCCCCCCCCCCCCCCCCCCCCCCCCCCCAAAAAAAAGTATTAGAATAAGACAAAGAATGACAAAGGAAACGATAAGGGAAAAACGCATGACCGCTTGTGTGCCTTGAAAGAAGAGGTGAAAGGCAGTACAGCAACAAACACATGGGTCAGATGTCTGCGAGGGTTGACTGCCAGAACCCAGTATTTCATATATATATATATATATATATATATATATATATATATATATATATATATATATATATATATATATATATTATTTACACACCACACACACACACACACACACACACATATATATATATATATATATATATATATATATATATATATATATATATAAAGGGAGATACTGGGCTCTGGCAGTCAACCCTCGTAGACATCATTTATCAGAACTACTGGTGCACTGTCGCAAATGTTGATCAACATTTGGAAAAATCTGATTGACGGCTGCTTATCGTCCGTGTCGCGAATTGAATTCTGTGCTTTTCCGTGATCTGGGTTCCTAATTCCGATTGAATTGCCAGTAGTGTATGGTTCGTGTTTATTTTTACTTTTTTGATGATATGATATACGCGCCCATAACTCCGAACGAATGCTGCTGACGACACTGAATCGCCTCCTAGCAGAAATGACAACGTAGAACACACAGCGCAAACAAGGAGACATTTTTGTCTGTCCGTTTGTTCTGTGTGCTCTGTGTTTTTATTTCTGCTAAGTAATTTGGTGTCTGTAAGAGGCATTCGTTTGGAGTGATGGCTGTGTCTTTATTTCATCATGGGAAGCAAGAGTTACCCTACTTTCATCATGGGGAGCAAGAGTTACCCTACTTTCATCATGGGGAGCAAGAGTTACCCTATTCACATCATGGGGAGCAAGAATTACCCTCCTTTCATCATTGGGAGCAAGAGTTACCCTACTTTCATCATGGGGAGCAAAGAGTTACCCTACTTTCATCATGGGGAGCAAGAGTTACCCTACTTGCTCGTTATTCACTCTTTACTGTTCTCTGCTTCATTTAAGATTCCATTCTGTTTTTTTTTTAAATGTACAGCCCCCTACCCCCCACCGTCTCCCGCCCTCGTGAATGGGCTGTGAACCGTTTTTCCCCACATTACGCCATCCAATCTCTCTCTGTAAGCTTTCCGCAAGTTCCGTTCACCTTAATCTACATTGGTATATTTGGCCAAACTAAACTCGATCTTAATCACACCTGGAGATAAAAATTTCTCCCCCTCTCAAGGCCTTCATGGATGACACTACGGTGATTTCATCCAGAGAAGACGAGACACGTCATGTGCTGAAAAGGCTGGACGACATAGTTGCCTCATTCAGAATGAAGTTCAAGCCGAAGAAATCGTGAAGTCTCTCACTGAGGAAAGGAAACGTGGCCGAATCTGTGGTCTTCAGTGTTGCCAACCAGGCCATTCCAAGAGTCACAGAAGAGCCAGTCAAGAGCCTTGGAAGATGGTATGATGATACGCTGGAAGACACTCAAAGAGCAAAAGAAACCAAACAGATATCGGAAGAAGGCTCGGAGACCGTTGACCAGTGTGGGCTCCCTGGCAAATACAAGGTCTGGTGTCTGCAGTT
>JADBJO010019897.1:12500-15000 GCA_016801955.1 Conus betulinus | reverse complement strand
CTGATGTTGATGGACGAATGGTGTGGGGCGGCTAAAGTGTGTGTGTGTGTGTGTGTGTGTGTGTGTGTGTGTGTGCGTGTGTGTGTGTGGAAAATCTCTGTTAGTACCGTACTATATATATCCGGGTCTTCATCCAGAGCCATCCTACTTATGACGTCAGTGTAGTAGATGTCCTAGGCCTCACCTTCTGTCCTGTTGTGACCCCGACCCCACCTCAAACACACACACACACACACACACACACACACACACACACACACACACTACTTATTAGGTCAGTGTAATCATGTGTTCGGAGCTCCAAGACAAGGCAATGTGTGGTTCATTGTACAAGTCATAACCACAGTAAGCACAAGAAGATTCATAATACCTGGGTCATACTGAACCACAGCGGAGCTGCACACTCATGCCGTTGCCACTCTCCAACCCCTGGTAGAGCCCCGAAGCATAGCTTCAAGGATTTCTGTTGAAAAACAATACTACTCCCCACCCCATGTTTGACCATTTTTTTCTGCTTGGGACTCTGTGCTTCTATGTCCTGATGCTGAGACTTAAGTGTTCATCACTTTTGGCTGGCCATTTTATTTCTTCATGGTTCTTCGATTGCTTACTTTTTTGTTGACAATGTTTTTTGACTTATGTTTGGACACTTGTTGCTGTGTTGTAGTTTGTTCCCATCCCCTTATGCTAAGACTGATTGTTGTTTTTTTTTTTTTTTTCATTTCTATATGATCACTGGTTTCTAGTGGCGCTTTGTTGGCCTCCCATTATGCTGAGACTGATTCTTTTTTCTCAGTTCTGTTTGTCCACTTTTTTTTTATCTAATGACACTTTGTACAAGCCCTCACATGTTAGTCTGTTTTTCATGTATGTTCAGCTATGTTAGTTTGTTCTGATGTGTCAGTGTTCAGACTCCTTCTCGCGATATTTTCGCCACTTGTTTCTCCATTGCACTTTGTTCCCATGTCTTGACGTTAAGACTGATGCTTCTTCACTAATTTTGGCCACTTTATTTCAACGTGACACTTTTTTTTTTTCGTGTTCTTATGTTGACATTGATTGTTCTTCGCTTTCGTTTGGTCAGTTATTTCTACGTTGATCACTTGTGTTTGGCCCACTTATGTCTACGTTGACCACTCGTGTTTGGCCACTATGTCTACGTTGACCACTCGTGTTTGGCCACTTATGTCTACGTTGACCACTCGTGTTTGGCCACTTATGTCTACGTTGACCACTTGTGTTTGGCCACTTATGTCTACATTGACTGCTCATTTCTTCCTTGTGCTTTTTTGCCGTGTCCTTGTATTGAAACTAATTGTTATTCACTTATGTTTGATCACTTACTTAGTTCTTAGTTGACTGTTTATTTCTACATGGCCCTTTGTTTCAATGTTCTTATCTTGAGATGCATTGCCATTCACTGATGTGTGTCACTTATGTACGCATTGCACTTTGTTTCCATGTCTTTATGCTGAGGCTGGTTGCATTTCACTTATGTATGGCCATTTATTTCTGCATGGCATTTTCTTTCCACGTTCTACTGTCAGAGTGATCGTTCTTCGTTTCTTTTTTAGCGACGTAATTCAATGGGACATTTTCTTCCAATGTAATTATGTTGAGACTAATTTTCTTGACATATGTTTAGCCGTTTATTTCCACATGACCATTTTCCCAAAATGTTCTTATGCTAAGAATTATTGTTTTTACTATGTCTGGCCTCTTATTTCTGCATATCACTTTGTGCCTATGCTTTTATGCTAACACTGATCGTGTCTCACTTATGTTTAGCCATTTATTTCGCGGTGAAACGTTGTTCCCATGTGCCATACCAGAACTGATTGTTCTTCACTTATGTTCGGCCACATTTCTACGTGGCGCTTTGTTTCCATGTCGAAACTGATGGTTGTTGACTTATGTTCCGCCATTTTCACTGTTTTGTCGCCCACATTTCTACGTGGCGCTTTGTTTCCATGTCTTTACGTTGAAACTGATGGTTGTTGACTTTGTCCGCCATTTACTTCTGAATGGCTTTTTGTCACTGTGTCTCGGTCTTGAGACTGTTCTTTATCCACGTTACGTCACTGTTTTTCTGCATTCTTTCTTCGCTTGTCCATTTTGCTGAGACAATTTGTTGTTCACCGACATTTGGCCACTTATTTCCACAAGGCATCTGATTCCCATGTCCTTACTTTGACCTTCCGTTGCATCTCTGAACAGCTACCCTTGGTGTGGTAAAAACACCACACATTGATGGGTGGGTGTTTTCCTGAGAGATTCCGTGGATGAAAAAAAAAACTGCCGCTCGGATGACATAAATCAAACCACAACCAGGCAGGTCCTGACTGACGAGTTTTATCCAGGAGTCGAAAGGCGAGTCTGGTAGACAGGCGGACACAAAATGGTTCTGTTCTGAGAACAGAATTCGATAGTTTCCTATTGTCATCAGTGAGGGAGTGAAGATAACGCCCTGTTCTTCACCTTCCCTTTCCTGTGCAGCCGT
>JADBJO010019896.1:27500-30000 GCA_016801955.1 Conus betulinus | reverse complement strand
CCTGGATGAACAGTTCTTTGAGCTATGACGTCATATGAGCGGCAACATGTGTCACCTGGATGAACAGTTCTTGAGCTATGACATCATATAAGCGGCAACATGTGTCAGCTGGATGAAACAGTTCTTTGAACTATGACGTCATATGAGCGGCAACATGTGTCACCGGATGAACAGTTCTTTGAGCTATGACGTCATCTGAGCAGCAACATGTGTCACCTGGATGAACAGTTCTTTGAGCTATGACGTCATATGAGCGGCAACATGTGTCACCTGGATGAACAGTTCTTTGAGCTATGACGTCATATGAGCGGTAACATGTGTCACCTGCATGAACAGTTCTTTGAGCTATGACGTCATATGAGCGGCAACATGCGTCACCTGGATGAACAGTTCTTTGAGCTATGATTTCAAGAACAGCTGCCGAACAGAAACGGACGTTTCTCCGAGTAGGTGTTTCATGAAATTCGATTTAAAGAAAAATGTCTTTAAAAAGTGCGTAAATAGTGCGCAGTGTGTATTCTACTGCTGACGTGGCATTCCTGTTTACAGAGAAAGAAATGGTGGCTAGTAATGGCGTAACAGCATCAGTCAATCTTTTGTTGTTTGTGGGGGTGTTTCCGAATCTACAGCACACAGAAATGACTATCAGTGTGAACGGTCTTTTTAACCACATTAACACCAACGATTTATTTATTTGTAAAGCGTATTTTACAAAGAAACACAAGCTGTATTTGTCGCACCTTTCATAGTCAAAGTGATGATCTTTACATAGAATGAACGATTTAAATTCTTCAGCTGATGTAATGGTTCTGCAAAAGCTTCCAGATTTCGAATAAACTTTTTTACCTCACAGATTTTTTTTTCATCCCCCCCACCCCCCCCCCCTTTTTTTTTTCTCTTTTCTTTTCTTTAAGCAGTCTATGAATGGCATGTTCTGTGTCATTTTTACTGAATTGATATCGTCATTGTGGAACAGTCCATCGAATGGAATTCATCACTGTACATCAACTATATTGATTTCCAAAAGGCTTTCGATAGCATTCATCATCCTTCGCTGTGGAAGATCTTGGAAGCCTACGGGTTTCCTCTTAAAGTCATCAACATCTTACAGGACATGTACGCAGACAACCATTGCTGTGTGCGACATGATGGACAGCAGAGCGAGTGGTTCCACGTCCGGACCGGGGTCAGGCAAGGCTGCGTGATCTCGCCGACAATTTTTCCTTGTCGTCATTGACTGGGTGATGAGGAAGGCCACCAGCGATAGGGCGAGAGGGCTTGTATGGGGACTGACAGCCAGGCTTGAAGACTGCGACTTCGCCGACGATATTGCACTGCTGTCGCACGCCCAGAAAGACATCCAGGAAAAAACATCAAGAGTGGACCTAATAGCCAGCAGTGTGGGACTCAAGATTCACCCCACAAAGACCAAGATCATGAAGGTGAAGACGAAGAGCGCAGAGAAGACCAGTGTGCGAGGCTCAGCTCTAGAGGAGGTGGAACACTTCAAGTACCTCGGCAGCTACATCTCGGCCGATAGCAACATCGAGCAGGAGATCTCAACCAGGATAGGACTCGCAGCAGTCGGGCATTCAGCGGGTTGAAAAACATCTGGAAGTCAGCTGTCCTGGAAACCAAAACCAAGTTGAAGATCTACAGGTCCAACGTACGCTCAGTACTCCTATACGCCTCAGAGACATGGAGAACCAACAAGAAGATTGAGAGCAGGCTCAGAGGCTTCGAAGGAAGGTGTCTTCGCCGAATCCTGAAACTTCAGTGGCAGCAGCGTGTCACCAACAGGGAAGTGTCAAGGCGCACCAGCATAAACAACATTGTGGCCGAGGTGAAGCAGCGGCGGTGGAGATGGCTGGGACACATCCTTCGGATGGGCAAGACCAGACTCCCTCATACTGCACTGAGATGGGCACCCACGGGGAAGAGGAAGTGAGGCAGACCACTCGGCACCTGGATGAGGACAGTGGAGGAGGAGATGAGAGAGGCAGGCAAGACCTGGAATGAACTGAGCTGGCTTGCCCAGGACAGAGAGGGCTGGAGGGAGCTTGTTGGCGCCTTATCATTGTCTGAAAATTCCAACCAGTTGTCAGGAAATGTGACGCTGTGGCATCCAGTGATACGCCCTGTAATGATCGTAACCACTAGAGAACAATGAAACTTTCAATACAATATTTCATCCTTTCAAAAAGTTGAAGCCTAGAGTGTGTGGGGGCCGGAATAGCTCCGTTGGTAGAGCGCCGGACACGTGATCCTGAGGTTGCGGGTTCGAATTTCGGTACAGGGGGATTTTTTCCTTCGGAGTTAACATTGGTTCTAACTCCATTCCCCATACAGTCCTTCGAACGAGACTACATACCGAGGTTCCGTGTGTGAACGCACGCCTAACATCTTGCACACACGTAAAAATCCCATCACCAACTTTAGGAAGAGAAGGCCAGTTGACCGTTGGTATGGATGACACGTTACACATAGCATGCACCCTGTG
>JADBJO010019896.1:10000-22500 GCA_016801955.1 Conus betulinus | reverse complement strand
CAAACAATCATGCTCTCCACTGTGTGCATGTAAACATGCAGTCACGGCTTGTCTGTGTATTTTCCCTAGTTTGGATGAGTACTCCTCTTTCTTTATCATTACTCCGTCTACTTCCCCACCCCCCCCCCACCCCCCACCCCCCCCACCCCCCTCTCCACCACACCCCCACAACCGGCGAAACGCATTCCTTGTGCGGATGTTGACCTGAGAACAACCATATGGAGCTCTACACCTACCTTCCGCCACACATTCTCATCCCCGCCCCCGTCTCCGGCCTTCTGTTATTGAGATCTCCTATCACCCGCCTCTCCTCATGAAACTCTGCCTTTCACCTTTTCCCCCCCACTTCTCTCGGCTCTCCCTTCTCCGCCCCCTCACAGAAGAGGCACGTGGAATTTAGATTCCCATGACCTTGGTTTTGCCGTATTTTCATACGTACCCACTGTCCCCCGTCGTCAAAAGCCCCCCCCCTCCCCCCCCCCCCCCCCAGAATCCCCCCCCCCCCCCCACCCCCCCCCCCCCCCCCACCCCCCCCCCCGGCCCCCTACCGATTGCCCTGTGTGCATTATAAGTGTGTTTTGTCTTGCCTAAGCTGATGAACCAAACAGCTGTTGCAAACCAGGACATGGACCATTTGTGTGTGTGTGTTGTGTGTGTGTGTGTGTGTGGTGTGTGTGTGTGTGTGTGTGTGTGTGTGTGTGTGTGGTGTGTGCGTGCGCGCGAGCGTGTGTGTGTCTTTCTTGGGGGATGCCCCCGATTTCGCGTGTGCAGTGAGCATTGCTCACATAGGCCCACAGATCACACCACACCACACATCGCATACAGTTGCAGATCTGCACACACACCACACACACACACACCCACACACACCACACACACACACACACACCACACCCACACACTGATGGTTAATGGCACTGGCAATGGGATAGGTAGGCACCCAAGGTCCGAACAATGCGCGCTGGCCTAATGCGTAGACATCTACTACGAAGTCGTAGCCACGAGACCCTCCTTCTTAATCTCTAAATCTCCTCATCTTAGTCATCAATTCTTTTTATCCATTCAGTTTTTCAGAAATCGAGCGCAATGTGGTTTCGAAATTTACGGATGAGGTTAGCGCATAAGGACTAAACGCACGCAGTGTCACCTTGATGAAATTGAATCTGAAATAGTATTGGGGTGCACGTGCGTGCGTGCGCGCGCGCGCGGCGCGCGCGCGCGCGCGCGTGTGGTTGTGTGTGTGTGTGTGTGTTTTACACAAGAAGAGACCAAAGCTCTTCATTTGTGCATAACTGTTGGGAGCTGAGTAAAACACACAATCTAAACGGAATAAAGTTCTGGCGGATGTCTGCCAAAGCGGGACAGCAAAACAAGAAATGCAATTCATTTTCCTCTCCCTGCATGCACATTGGACAAATTAAATCGTTTTCTCTGTATTGCCTGTACCTTAACTGGTGAGTTTTTTATATCAGATACGCCAAGTCTAAACTTAACTATCAATTTTTTCAAATACATATCTAGATCAAACCTTAAATACGATTGATTATTACCAACATTTGAATAGTTTCTATACAAATCATACCTTTCACTAGTCTGAATATGATCATTCCATGTCTGCCATCGACAGTCTATTAACCTTTGACGAAAAGAACGCACGAACAAACGCTGATCCCCAACACCCCCATTCAGCCATACATCACCAAAGCCATATTCACACAACATCAGACGCACATTCGACACCCAGTTTTTCTTTCCCCTTGCATCCAATTCTAGCAACATATCATACGATTTGCGTGGTAACCTAAAATCATCCATGTGCAAAAGCTTTAACCAGTATCTAACACACCTTACGGCTGAACAAATGGACAGTGGGTATCGGTGTGTTTCTCCATAGACTAAATCATTAGAGACGCGCTTATCTAAACCTAAAAACCTTTTAAGTGCAAACAAATGTACTGCTTCACAATGTACAACCGCTTTCTCCAATCCCCAGATTTCAGAACCGTACAGCAAAATGGGCTGTATTTGAGAATCAAATATTTTTAAAAAAAAATCAAGAGAATTATTATTCAATGCATTCAATCTTTTCATAACAGTTATCAACGCATTTTTTGCTCTACTAGCAAGGTCTTTACAAGCGACGGTAAAGCTCAAACGTGTCGAGAAATAAATCCCAAGTATTTATAAACATTTGAGACAGGCATAGCAATACCATCGAACATCCATCTCTCTCTAGCTGCCAGATACCCCCCCCCCCCCCCCTTTCTAAAGACAACTATATTACTTTTTTTATTCAAATTCACTTTAAGTTCCAAAGAGTTTGCCGCCCTGCATAAATTGTTCAGTTGACGCTGTAGACCCACTACTGTTTCTGACATTAAAAGAACATCATCCGCTAACAAAAGAATAAACAATTCTAAGATATCCCTTGGAAATTTTTGCCCCATGAAGACCATATTTAATAACATCAATCGCCAGCTCATTAATGAAAAAAAGAAAAATAAAACAGGACTACACACGCATCGCCCTGTCTTACACCAGCTGCACAGTTTATATATTCAGTCAATTCGGACCCGTTTCTAACTCTACTTTTCACAAGTTTATACATAGCTTTAATACTACAAAACAGTTTTCCTTTTACACCATTTTTCAACAGTACCTTCCACAAAAAATGCCTATTAATAGAATCAAATGCTTTTTCAAAATCAATAAATGCAACATAAAATTTACGATTTGAACAGAACTGTTTTTGCACAAAGGCAGAAGAAGGGTAAACAAATGGTCAATAGTGGAATATCCTTTTTTGAATCCAGCTTGATGTTCTCCAGTAATATTATTGAAATCCGCCCACTCCTGTAATCTTTATTAATGATGATGAACTATACAATTTACTGCTGATATCAACCAAACTAATGCCCCTGTAATTGTTAGGGTTATTTATGCTTCCTTTCTTAAACAGAGGCAAAATAATTGACTCTGACCAGTTGTCTGGAAAAAGTCCATTATCAAAAAGTTTATTAAAGAATTTTAAGAGAAAATCGATGATCTGGACACCAGCGTTTTTTTCAACAATTCTCCAACAATCTGATCTGGCCCAGCAGCTTTTTTATTCTTCAGTTTACGCAGTGCAAACAGCACCTCCTCTTCAGAAATAGGACGGTTAAAATATTCATTTTCTCCATCATTGTTTGCCATATCCTGCACATCCTCATCAACAATATCTTTTTCCAGTAGGTTTTTAAAATGTTCAAACCACGCTTCCTGAGAGATGTTGTTCTTCGGCTGGTTTCTTTTAAATGGAACTCTTTTAACCATTCTCCAAAATTCTTGCTGTGAGGGGAGAGACCCTATCATGTCATCAAGCAAAGTTTTATTAAACATTTTCTGCTTTCTTTTTAAAAAGTTCTTATATTCTCTCCTTGCTATAACATAAATACTTCTATCTGTGTCCTTTAAAGTTCGCAAAGAAATTCTCAACAATGCTTGTGTTTTCCTTTTCATCACCCTACATTCAGTGTCAAACCAATCTTCATTTGACACCCCCTTTCTTGTTTGCACCTGCTTCTTCATAAATTCTGCACAACTTTTAATATAATCATTAAATAAATTCAAAGCCATGTTTATATCCACATCAATTAATTCTGTCGCACGTTTTAATTTAGCTAGCATTTCTGTATCGCACAAATTATTTCTGTAAATTAATGCATTATTGTCATTCCAAACGAACTTATCAAACACAATAACATCAACTTCAACAGGTTTATGATTAGTTTCCCTGGAGACATTAACATGAAATTCAAGGGGTAGATGATCAGATTCAATCTTTGGGATACAAACATGTAGCAAGAATCAGAAAAGAATGAGAAACAAATCTTTAGAAACAAGAAAATAATCATTAAACACTGCTACCGCTATCTGCCAAGTATGTATAGCAACCATAACGGTCGCCCTGACATACACCATTCATTATGTACAAGTCAAAAGCAGTACAGAGATTCAACAATAATTTGCATAATTATTCAAAACAGTATCATGTGAACATCGATCACTACATGGTGGATGACTGTCTGTTTCAACAGCTGAGTCAACAATGTCCGTATACATATCGGGAGAAAAAAATTGGCCGTTCTACTGTTTAAGTCACCACATACAATAACATCGACATCACCAAGCGACAACAACAGTCAGCCAAACATTCTTCAAGCGTGAAAATGCCATTATCAATATTAAAATGAGCATAGAAAGGGGACCCTTCCGGCTGAACATATGCACAAATTAACACAATGTTTTTTAGCAGAACCTAATAAAGTTTTATCAATCAAAAACACACAAACATTGAAATAACGAACGTCAATCCACTTCACAAAGGAAGAAATTCTTCTTTAATAAGACAAACAAGACCCCCAGATCGCCTCCCTTGTTCTGACAGTTTGACAGCAGCTTTACAGAAGGATTTGTATCCAACAAAGATATCCATACTGAACATTTCCAAAAAGGTTTCTCTCCAAAACAAATAAAATCAAAACCAGAGGCATATGAAACAAAATCATTATTAATAAATTTTGAGAGTAAACCATTCACATTCCATGAGATAAATTTAAAAACGTTTTTACACACAGATCTGACGGGAAACTGAGCACCTGTACTACGAGTATTGTTATCATCAAAACAAGTGTTATCATCAACACTCTCGTCCATAACATCATCTTTAATTTCGCCGCCAGGAACATAATACAAGTGCCTGTTTTCAGCAAACCGCCCCCCTGACCCAAAAACACATCAACACGATCGCTCACTTCAGCAACATTGTTCTGAAAAAACCCGTGCACAGCGACCATCGTCAGGCATGACGGATTCGCGATTAGTTAGGGTTTCACCCGGTATCAGGTCAGAATTGTTCCCTAAAGAAGTGTGTTGCGCAGGACAAGAGGACGGCCAAAAACCTATCTCTTTTCTTTCAACTGCCCAGAGTCATCGAGAGCAAATTTCCGGCCATCTATGAGAAGATGGTCGAAAACCATTGCTACTCTTTTACCCCTGCCCCTGGCCTCTTTCAGATGAGGCGTCAGTTTGCGCCTGATTTCTCTTACTCTTGTGGTAAAGTCCTCACCGACAAAAATCTTAGAACCTTTTAACTTAGTTTTCGCTTTGAGGATACGGACCTTATCCTTGTAGGCAGAACAACAGGCAATAATGGGGGAATCATCTTTTGCATTCAATCGATGTACTCTATCAAATTCGACCCCATCCACACCCATTCTTTCAGCAATCAACTGTTTCAACTTTCGCTCGCAGTCATCACCGGTCTCATTCTCACTTTGCTCACACCGTAGAACAACAAATTACTGCGTTTCGAGCGTCCCTCTAGATCGTCTGTTTTCCGTTCAAGATTCGCCAGCTTTTCGGACAGTTCAGAGTTGGCACGACACAAGTTACTGTTCTCGGCACGTAAGTCCAGCACTTCCTCCCTGAGACCCTGAACTTCCTCCCGCAATGCAGAGTACTGCTCTCCCAAGGTCTTCACATCCGTCTGCACATATCCAACTTACTGTTCATCGCCTTGTTGGTCTCCTGCATCTCCTGCAGCAAGGCCACGATGTCAGCAATGGTGGGCTCCTTAGACACTGACTGGGGTTCCGCCCGTTCTTCCAAAGTCGTCCCAGGTCTGTCAGCACTGGCACCACGGGAACTGGTGCTAAGCCGTGTCTGCCTCAGCGTCGTGTCCGTCTTTGGAGCCTTTGTACCTTCCACAGTCTTCGAGGGTGCTGGTCCGGGATTCTGCTCCACATCACCGCACTGTAGTAACAGTCCGCCCCAAAAACAGCAAGACCAGGAGCAAACCTGCCATGACACCGTCACTCACGCTACGCAGCTTTAACATGGAGACTCTCATCTTTACTTTCTCTCACACACCTTTTGTACATAAAGTGTACAAATACCGGCAAAAATCCACCACATCTTGCTCTGAAAGAAATACCATCCAGTGGCATAGTTCTTTACTAAGTACTATGCACAACGTCAGCACTAAGAACCACCGACACACCACTGAAAATTCCAAAATACTGAGAGAAGAGAAAAGTGCGTCCACCTCCTGTTGTATCCTTAACATGCCCCCCAAGAGAGAGAGAGAGAGAGAGAGAGAGAGAGAGAGAGAGAGAGAGAGAGAGCGGTCTTTAATAGTCAAGTTCATCAAAAGCCATCACAAAAGACTGGGAAGAAGAACACAGACACCCGCCTGATGATCAGCTGCCCCAACAACTACAGCGACACCAACAGACCACAATCTTCAAACTACAAACAGGTCACTGCCGTCTGCCAGCCAATTTCCATCGGACTGGGCTATCGCACACACCTGACTGCCCTTGTGAGACAGGCCCCCCCCCTCCCCCCCCCCGAGCACATTCTTCAGTCCTGCCCCTTTTACCAGGATGCACGGATACAGCGCTGGCCCCCACGCAGCCACGCTTGGGGGCACAATGGAGGATCTGAAGACAACAGCAGCCTTCATCCAACAAACTGGTCTGGAAATATGAGTCATGATTCTGGAACGCAAAAGAAGAAGAAGATCGTGAAGCAGGACGATGTAGACCGAGGCCTAGTCTTTGTCGTGTGCACATCACATCAATATGATTATATCGTTCATCCTGAAACAAACAAACAAACAAACACAAACAAACAAAACAGCGTCACAGTAAGCATGATCCTAATATCGACAAGCACATTGTTCATGAAGAGAGAGAAGAGAGAGAGAGGAGAGAGAGAAGGGATGGGGCTTGGGACTAAAGCTGAGTGAGGTATTAGGGGTGGACAGGAATGGGTGTTCAGACGGTATGTTCAAAATGACAGCTATCAGCCGAGTTTGGGAATGGATATTTATCATTTTATACCAGAAGATCGTATTATTGAGATATCACATTATTCTGGAGATGTTTGCAGAGTAGTAGGAAATGAGTTCCAGGAATATTTTGTCCAGTGTAAGACTGGCTTGTTTTGCATTGATCTAGGTGTGGGTAGAGTACAAGGAGTTTCCGTAAACTAGAAATATAGTTCAGTCTTGTGAAAAAAAAAAAAAAGGGGGGGGGGGGGGGGGGGGGGGGGGGGGGGGGGGGGGGGGGGGGGGGGGTTAATGTAACATAACAAGGTACTTGTCGACATTGTAGACATGAATGATTGTTTTGTTGAACTCAAATTGTTCATCAGGGCAACAGTTTTACTTGTGCTTCATCATTTATATGTGCATCATCATCGTCATCATCATCGTCATCATCATCATCATCATTATCACACTTTAATGCTTCTTTTAATCAGAATTTAGGTCTGACAGTGTTGTTTCTGTTTTTAGCACATTCTGAAAATTAGTAAGTGGCGTGCGCTCGCGCGCGCGTGTGTGTGTACGCGCGCGCGCGCGCGCGCGCGCGCGCGCGTGTGTGTGTGTGTGTGTGTGTGTGTGTTTAGTATGTGTTTATCTGCATGTATGAGGTTTTACATTATAATTAAATTGATTTTGTTGGGTTGTTGTTGAGTTACCCTACTTGTTTATTGTTTATTGTTGTTGAGTTACCCAACTTGTTTCTTGTTCATTGCCTTTTATGTTATTTATGTCACTAATGTATGGTTAATCAGCAGCACGACTGTAATTTCTCAGACTTGAGATAATGAAGTATTCTTGTATCTTGTATATGTTTTAGTTTTTCATCCGTAGTTAAAAGCACAACTGGAAAGTGTAGCTTCGCTGCCCGTCGATGGAAAGATTTCAGCGATCTTCTTGCAGGTGTCACTGCATTCGTCACATACGGTTGATGCGTAAACTGATACGTGACATATCGTTCAGGTAGAAACAACAGGAGGCGATGTGATGGATTTTTTTTTTTTTCGTACGCAGGCTGATACTCCTGCGGACACTCCCTGTATAGACAGGCAAAGATTAATCCCATCTGCCCAACAAAGGGAGTGGAGTTTTGTGTGTATGACCTTTTTTTTTTTTTTCCCCGCCATTAAGGCGGACATACTCCATCTTTGGGGAATATGGGATGATCTTGTTTATATTGTTGAGATGAAATCGACTTTCCAAAAAAAAAAAAAAAAAAATTAAAAAAAAAAAGAAAAATTTCTTCATCTCTAGGTACACATTATAAAACGATTCTTTTCTACCGGTTGAAGAAAAGTATCTTCCTAACCAAGAGTTAGGCAAAGGGAGATAACTGCCAGTCTGATGCCTGTGGAACGTGGTTTTAGAGTGATGGGTCGTTAGCAGATGAGTCTGTTTAGCTTTCTAACCTGATATGGATGATGGTTTATTAGTGATGAAGATACAGTATAGATGGGAAAGGGGGGCGGGGAGTGGGGGTGGGGTGGGGTGGGGCTAGCACTAGTACTGAATCATGTGGGGCTGCATGTTTGTAAGAGAGAGAGAGAGAGAGAGAGAGAGAGAGAGAGAGAGAGAGAGTCTGAGAGAAAACACGTGGAGACAAACAACACTCTGTCATTATTAAAATGCTTTAAAACTAATGGGTAAAAAAAAAAAGAGATAAATTCTTTCTCATGAAACCACTCCGCGCCTGTCTCTTTCCTTGCTGTTTTTTTTTCTATGGTATGTCGTTCGCATCAAAAATCATTTCTACTGACGACAAGTACAAAGTGATTTACATGCAAATTTTGTTACCGTTTGTTCCCTCCCCCCCCCTCCTCCCTCCCCAACCCTCTTCCCAACCTCCTATTCCTTCCAATTCCTTCCACATAACATTTTCTATGGTTTACAATGAAATCATTTTTACGGGAAGAAATTCCCCGCATGGTATCAACACCCACAAACAACACATCTACACAATCTTCATACCATTGACAAACATGCATTCCCCTGTGGCCAGACCACAAGCTTACCTATTATCGCCTTCATTCATTCTTTTAATTCCGCTTTTTGTCTTTCCTCTCGCTTTTATTATTATTTTTTTTTTTTAGGCGTTAAGAAGGTGAAAAAAAATTCAAATTTCCATTCCCTTTCGGCTTTTGTCAGAGATTTTCCGTGTTAGGGCATGGCACAATGGAGGACGGAGAGTATCCCTCTCCTTCCGCCGCCTTTCAGCTTCCCGGGACTGAATCAGGTACCTGCTTACTGCTGCGTGGACAGAGAGGGTTTTCAAGGTGAAGAAAACAAACAACAACAACAAAACAAAAACAAAACAAAACAAAAAAAAACCCACCCTAACGTGTGGTACGAATTCTCGACCGTCATTCCAGGAAAACGTAGTAACCATTTTGACTGTGCCCACTCCCTCCCCCACCCCCCCTCCTTATTTTTGCGTACTCATCATTATCATAATTATCATTTTTAGCTTATCCACTTATCCATAGATTATTTACTCATCTGTTTACTAATCATTCATTCACACACCTTTTCTGACTTATCTTGTTTGTTTATTTATTTATTTTTCTTACATGTCATTCAAGTATATTTCGTTCCATTTTTTTTTTTTTTTCGGAAGTGCAATATGAGTTCCGTTTTTTTCCCCTTCTTTTTGAAAACATTGACCTTATTTATTATCACTTGTTCATCACTCATTTATCTATTATCCAACTGTTCATCTTTATTGTTGATACAGTACATTTAAAAAAAATTCTTTTGTATTTTCTTGGATATACTTTGTATGAAGTCGTATTGTAATTAATTTTCAATTTTAATTGTTATATTTTTTTTTTTCTGTCGGTTTATTTCATTTCGTAAATTATCACTTTCTATTTTTTTCGTTTATGATGATGAAGACGATAATTTTTTACAAATGTTTTCTCCCTGACCATTCTTTTCGCCCTTTCTTCCCGTGTCCATTCCACAACTTTAATTGACCTTAGAACACACGATGCATTCCATGTAATGTTCCGTTCACCATAAACATATTCTGATAGTGTTGGGACTTATATGATGTTAGACATTAACATTGTTTAATTGACCTTAGAACACACGATGCGTTTCATGTGACGTTCCATTTACCGTAAACATGTTCTGATAGAGTGTTGGGACTTACGTGATGTCAGACATTAACATTGTTCAATTGACCTTAGAACACACGATGCAATCCATGTGATGTTCCATTCACCATAAAACACGTTCTGATAGAGTGTTGCGACTTACACGATATCAGACATTAACATTTCCCAGAAGACTTAATGAAAATCAAGTTCACAAGTTGTTTATTTTGTCCATGAAGGAAAATCATTTTGTAGTGACACATTGCAACATCACATCATAAGATACAGTGTAAAATACAATAGAATAAAAATCAAATTAATAAGCTTCTATCAACAGCGAATTTCAGAAAAATGAGGACAGTATTCGTGCACACCACTGGTCGCAACAGAGTGGCGCCCCCTCATGTCCCTATCTCTCTCTCCTTTGTGGTCAGAGCCGTCTCACCAGATGTGATTTTTGAGTTTCCGAAAGAGACAGTTTTTCGTTTGATCTCCGATTTTCTAGAAGGATGAATTAGAAGCGGATTCAGCGCGCATCTTGAAACTCTGCTTTAAAGATTTTGTGTGGTGTGTGTGTACTTTTGAAAAAAAAAATAACGTGTATGTAAAGAGTTTAGTTCGACAAGGTGACAATTCTAGTATGGACCTTGGCGGTTGGCTGGGCTATAAGCAAAGAATTTGAATGGAAACTGAACCTTATAACACACTTCCAACGTAGATCGAGAAAGTTAAGTCAATGTTTCTCTGTCTGTGTCTGTTTGTGTGATTGTTTTATTTGTTTGTCTGACATGAAGAAGACCAACAGGTCGAAATGCATTGCATCTATTTGTAAGTGGTTTGCTCCATTCGTTTTACGGTCAAACAAATCTGGTTTTTGCTCTCTTGTTTTAATGACCATCTCTAGTCACCCTAATTTGAAATTATTTTGAAACAAACTGGAAGAAACACGCTATGAAACTCGGGGAAAAAAAAGATGAGAGAGGAAAGGAGGGAGAGGTGCAGATGGAAGCCATGTTGGGTGGGTAAGGAGGATAGAGGTGGGGGTTTATGGCAGGTCGATTGAGATGGAGGGGGGTGGTCAGGTGGCATACAGCAACTGTAACGCACACACCACAAGAATGTCCATAATTTGATAGAACTAAAAGATGTCCCCCATACGCATACTCTCAATTTATAATGTTTGTATGATTATCATGTCACATGATTAGGTGATGATCAAAGATCTATCTAGATTCTGTCCATATATCATGTTTTTACTGCGTGACGAATGAATTTTCATGCACTGTCCTAAAACAACCAATGCTATCTTTTTTTTTTTTTTTTTTTTTTAGATTTTAATTGGTACAGAGTTCGACGAAACCTTGGCACCTGTGTAAAATAGGACTCGTTCTGAAGTGCGCTATTTCTGGGTTTCGGGATAAACATGATTATTGATATATCTCGATTGTTTGAGGGGAAATTTTGCAGATAGAGCTGGAAGTGAGAAAATGCTTATAATTCTTTAGTACTATGTTATCAGTTCTTTATTTGTCAGGAATTGTAAATGTTGAAGCAAAAGTATTTAGACTGATGTGGTCCAAATGTGTCAGTGAAGATTATTGTTTAAGAATGATTTTGAGAGCTCGCTTATGGACACGAAAGGATTTATAATAATATTGATGATAACAATGATTATCTATGGGGCTTAATCTTACATCATAAGCCCTAAGCGCTTACAAATACATAAAAGGTTAAAGAAAACATCAATGAAACCAATAATAAGATGAAGATTGCAATAGGTACTATGCATCTACAAACAAGGGTGCATATTGACAAAACACTCACGCACACACACAACACACACACACACACACACACACACACACACACACACACACACACACACACACACACACACAAAACACATGATCCCACACACACTATCGCACAACAACGGACACAAAAGCATGCGCGCACACACACACATGCGCAGATACTGGGAGTTTATTCCAAGAAACGGACCCTGAAAAGAAAAAGAACGATCGCCATAGGTTTTAGTTCGAAATCGAGGGATTTTGAGCAGTGTTGTCGGTAGAAGAACGCAACTGCCTGGAAGGAACATAGAGATGAAGATCAGAAAGGTAGGAAGGAGCTAAGCCATTTAATGGTTTAAAGCACAGTAAGGACAATTTGTTATCTATTCGTTTTTTGACCGGCAGCCAGTGAAGAGAAAGAAGTAAGAGAGTGACATGAGAAGATCTGGGTTGTCTGAGAATCAAACGAGCAGCAGCATGTGTTTTGTACTTTCTGGAGACGACTGAGAAGATTCTGGCGACAGCCAGCTAGAGGAGAATTACAGCAATCAAGTCTAGATAGAATGAAGGCAGAAACAAGGGGTTTTGTCGCATCAACAGAGAGAAGATGTCACACAGAACTAATGCGGCGAAGCTCAAAGTAACAGACACGGCAGACTGTGGAAACATGTTGCTGGAAGGAAAGTGCTGAGTCAAGGGTAACACCTAAATTCCGTGCAGATGCCGATGTCTGAATTGGGCAGT
>JADBJO010019895.1:10000-27500 GCA_016801955.1 Conus betulinus | reverse complement strand
TTCCCTCATTGACCCAGGTGTCCCCTGTGTCCCCTGCCTTCCCTTCATGACCCAGGTGTCCCCTGTGTCCCCTGCCTTCCCTTCATGACCCTGGTGTCCACTGTGTCCCCTGCCTTCCCTTCATGACTCAGGTGTCCCCTGTGTCCCCTGCCTTCCCTTCATGACCCAGGTGTCCCCTTGTCCCCTGCCTTCCCTTCATGACCCAGGTGTCCCCTGTGTCCCCTGCCTTCCCTCATGACCTCATGGTGCCCCCTGTGTCCCCTGCCTTCCCTTCATGACCCAGGTGTCCCCCCTGTGTCCCCTGCCTTCCCTTCATGACCCAGGTGTTCCCCTGTGTCCCCTGCCTTCCCTTCATGACCCAGGTGTCCCTGTGTCCCCTGCCTCCCTTCATGACCCAGGTGTCCCCTGTGTCCCCTGCCTTCCCTTCATGACTCAGGTGTCCCCCAGTGTGTCCTGCCTTCCCTTCATGACTCTGGTATCCACTGTGTCCCCTGTCTTCCATTCATGACCCAGGTGTCCCCTGTGTCCCCTGCCTTTCCTTCATGACCCAGGTGTCCCCCTGTGTCCCCACCTTTCCCTTCATGACTGAGGTGTCCCCAGTGTCCCCTGCCTTCCCTTAATGACTCTGGTGTCCCCTGTGTCCCCTGCCTTCCCTTCATGACCCTTGTGTTTCTTATGTCCCCTGCCTTCCCTTCATAGATCTGGTGTTCCCTGTGTCCCCTGTCTTCCCTTCATAACGCAGGTGTCCCCTGTGTCCCCTATCTTCCCTTCATGACTCCAGGTGTCCCCTGTGTCCCCTGCCTTCCTTTCATAATCCAGGTGTCCCTTGTGTCACCTGCCTTCCCTTCATGACACAGGTGTCCACTGTGTCCCATGTCTTCCCTTCATGATCCAGGTATCCACTTTGTCCCTTGCCTTCCCTTCATAACCCAGGGGTCCCCTGTGTCCCCTGCCTTCCCTTCATGACTATGGGTGTCCACTGTGTCCCCTGTCTTCCCTTCATGACGCTGGTGTCCCTTGTGTCCCCTGCCTTCCCTTCATGACCCTGGTGTCCACTGTGTCCCCTGCCTTCCCTTCATGACGCTGGTGTCCCTTGTGTCCCCTGCCTTTCCTTCATGACCCAGGTGTCCCCTGTGTCCCCAGTCTTCCCCTCATGACCTAGGTGCCCTGTGTCCCCTGTCTTCCCTTCATACCCAGATGTCCCCTGTGTCCCCTGCCTTCCGTTCATGACTATGGTGTCCACTGTGTCCCCAGTCGTCCCCTCATGACCCTTGTGTCCCCTGCCTTCCCTTCATGATCCATGTGTCCCTTGTGTCCCCAGTCTTCTTCTTATAACCTAGGTGCCCTGTGTCCCCCTGTCTTCCCTTCATAACCCAGGTGTCCCCTGTGTCCCCTGCCTTCCCTTCATGACTCTGGTGTCCACTGTGTCCCCAGTCGTCCCCTCATGACCCTTGTGTCCCCTGCCTTCCCTTCCCTTCATGATCCAGGTGTCCCCTGTGTCCCCTGTCCTTCTTCCCCTCATGACCTAGGTGCCCCTGTGTCCCCTGTCTTCCGTTCATAACCAGGTGTCCCCTGTGTCCCCTGCCTTCCCTTCATGACTCTGGTGTCCACTGTGTATCCCAGTCGTCCCCTCATGACCCTTGTGTCCCCTGCCTTCCCTTCATGACCCAGGTGTCCTGCATATCCCCTGTCTTCCCTTCATGACTCTGGTGTCCCCTGTGTCCCCTGCCTTCCCTTCATGACTCTAGTGTCCCCTGTGTCCCCTGTCTTCCCTTCATAACCCAGGTGTCCGCTGTGCCCCCTGTCTTCCCTTCATGACTCTGGTGTCCACTGTATCCCTGTCTTCCCTTCATGACTCTGGTGACTGACCCATGTGTCCCCAATCTTCCCTTCATGACTCTGGTGTCCACTGTGTCCCCTGTCTTCCCCTTCATGATTCTGATGTCCATTGTGTCCCATGTCTTCCCTTCATGACTCTGGTGTCCACTGTGTCCCCTGTCTTTCCCTTCATGACCCTGGTGTCCACTGTGTCCCCTTCCTTTCCTTCATGACCCAGGTGTCCCCTGTGTCCCCGCCTTCCCTTCATGACCCAGGTGTCCCGCGTATCCCCTGTTATCCCTTCATGACCCAGGTGTCCCCTGTGTCCCCTGTCTTCCTTTCATGACCCAGATATCCACTGCGTCCCCCTGTCTTCCCTTCATGACCCAGGTGTCCCCTGTGTCCCAAGTCTCCCGTTCGTGACCCTGGTGTCCACTGTGTCCCCTGTCTTCCCTTCATTACTCTGATGTCCACCGTGTCCCCTGTCTTCCCTTCATGACCCAGAGTCCACTGCGTCCCTTGTCTTCCCTTCATGACCCAGGTGTCCCCTGTGTCCCTGTCTACCCTTCATGTTTCTGGTGTCCCCTATGTCCCCTGTCTTCCCTTCATGACCCTGATGTCCACTGTGTCCCCAGTCTCCCTTCATAACCCTGATGTCCAATGTGTCCCCTGCCCTTCCCTACATGACCCTGATGCAGCAGAGTTAGAGTGAATGAAAGGAAAGCTGATTTGAGTGAGAGCATTGCAACACAGTCACTTTGATTGAACTGAAAGATGACCTGAGTCAGAGAATTGCAGCAGAGTATGAGTGAACTGAAGGGTGCCTGAAGTGAGTGATTGCAGCGGGGTTAGAATGAGTGAACTAAAAGCTGTCTGGAGTGAGAAAATGGCAGCAGAGTCAGTTTGAGTGAACTGAAAGCTGATTGGAGTTAGAAGCATAGACAGAGGGTCAGTGTGAGTGAACTGAATGCTGAGTGGAATGATCTGAAAGTGAGTCAGTGTAGGAGAACTGGGTGAATGCGTGTATTGACAGCTGGTCAGTCTGACTGAACGGAAAGCTGGGCGGTGTCAGTGCATTGACAGCTGGTCAGTCTGACTGAACGGAAAGCTGGGCGTGTCAGTGTATTGACAGCTGGTCAGTCTGACTGAACGGAAAGCTGGGCGTGTCAGTGTATTGACAGCTGGTCAGTCTGACTGAACGGAAAGCTGGGCGTGTCAGCGTGCATTGACAGCTGGTCAGTCTGACTGAACGGAAAGCTAGGCGTGTCAGTGTATTGACAGCTGGTCAGTCTGACTGAACGGAAAGCTGGGCATGTCAGTGTATTGAAAGCTAGGCGTGTGGTTTACTGAAGGCTGGGCGTGCCAGTGTATTGGCAGCTGGGCGTGTCAGTGTATTGACAGCCGGTCAGTCTGACTGAACGAAAAGCTGGGCGTCAGTGTGTTGACAGGTGGTCAGTCTGACTGAACGAAAAGCTGGGCGTGCCAGTGTATTGACAGCTGGGCGTGTCAGTGTATTGAAAGCTGGGCAGTGTGTCAGTTTTACTGAAGGCTGGCGTGTCAGTGTATTGACAGCTGGGCGTGTCAGTGTATTGACAGCTTGTCAGTCTGACTGAACGGAGAGCTGGGCGTGTCAGTGTATTGAAAGCTGGGCGTGTCAGTGTATTGACAGCTGGGCGTGTCAGTTATTGACAGCTGGGCGTGTCAGTGTATTGACAGCTGGGCGTGTGTCAGTGTATTGACAGCTGGTCAGTCTGACTGAACGGAAAACTGGGCGTGTCAGTGATTTTTGGAATGGGTCGATGTAAGAGAACTGAATGGAGTGGATGTAGGACAAGTAGGTCAGAGAACTGAATGGATGGTATGTAGGACAAGTAGGTCAGAGAACTGAATGGAGTGAGGTAGGACAAGTAGGTCAGAGAACTGAATGGAGTGGATGTAGGACAAGTAGGTCAGAGAACTGAATGGAGTGGATGTAGGACAAGTAGGTCAGAGAACTGAATGGAGTGGATGTAGGACAAGTAGGTCAGAGAACTGAATGGAGTGGATGTAGGACAAGTTGGTCAGAGAACTGAATGGAGTGGATGTAGGACAAGTTGGTCAGAGAACTGAATGGAGTGGATGTAGGACAAGTAGGTCAGAGAACTGAATGGAGTGGATGTAGGACAAGTAGGTCAGAGAACTGAATGGAGTGGATGTAGGACAAGTAGGTCAGACAACTGAATGGAGTGGATGTAGGACAAGTTGGTCAGAGAACTGAAGGGGATGGTATGTAGGACAAGTAAGTCAGCGGAACTGAATGGAGTGGATGTAGGACAAGTAGGTCAGAGAACTGAATGGAGTGGATGTATGACAAGTAGGTCAGAGAACTGAATGGAGTGGTTGTAGGACAAGTAGGTCAGAGAACTGAATGGAGTGGATGTAGGACAAGTAGGTCAGAGAACTGAAGGGATGGGATGTAGGACAAGTAGGTCAGAGAACTGAAGGGAGTGGATGTAGGACAAGTTGGTCGGTCTGAGTGGACTGCAAGAAGAGTGACGTGAGAGAATTGAAAACGGTTTAGTATTATGATGCTGAACGTTGAAAAGGGTGAGTAGCTTGAAAGCTGAGTGAAAGCGATTGAATTCCAAGCTCAGTGGAGCAAATGTCACCAGACCTGAAGCAAATGTCGCCAGACCTGAGTGTTGGTGGACGCTGAGAACAGAAAACGTAGTGAGTATCACTGAAGGGGAATGGAAGTGAATGGGAAAACTGCAGTGTGGAGGGACAGAATGCTTCATTGAGGCATGGCTGAGCGGAGCACCTAGCGGAGAGGTTGAACGGAGGAGTCATGAGTGACTAGAACGCTGAGTAGGTGGAAGAGTCAATAGAATACTGAGTAAAGGTATGTGTGTACCGAAAAGTGTGTGAGTGTAACAGACAATTGAAAGGAGGTATGATTGAATCCAAGGTTAGAAGGAGGTGTATGTGTGTAAACAAAAAGCTGAATGAAGGGAAAGTGAGTGGATGTATGAGTCAGTAAAGCTGAATGGAGGTGTGAGCGAAGGTCACGATGTGTGGAAGGGTCAAATGAAAAAAACAAATCAGAATGACGACTATCCCAAAGCCTGTTAGGGCACACAAAAGGAAAGGAAAAGAACAGAAGGAAGACAGCGGAGACGCCGCACGAAGTGAGTGGCCTGACGGTGGGTGGTGGGTGTGGTTTTTCAGTTGAGGCGGGCGGAGGCCGAAACTGGCCAGGTTGGAGGGGTGTCAGTGTCTGCAAAGCTGTGACGACCAGGGCACCTTACGCTCCGAGGGCCAGGTGTGGCACAGAGATCAGTGTTCTCTCTGCACATGCCGGGTAGGTACTCACCCCGTCACCCAGGAAAGATTTCCGAATCCCCAACGTCCTCCACGCCCCTCCCACTTCTCTCGAACCAAGGAGATCACTTCTCTCGATTACGTGCTTAAGTCGATTTCGTGAAAGATCTGGAAACACCTGCATATGTTGACAGTATTTTCTGCAATATTTGTAACAAGCATGTTGGTGGAATGGTGAAATTTCATGGAAAAACCTGTAAGTCGAGGGGGAGGGGGGTGTTGTTCGGAAGTCTTTCCCTGTATTACACACAGCAGCGGCCTACAGTTTCCCCTCAACACATAGTAGTGCAGGACACAAGTCACAGTTCAGGGACATCCCAAACAGCACACTATACGAAAAGATCCTGTGTCTTTTCTTTCCTAGTTTGTTCACAGCAACAGTAACGATGATCGTCAGCAGGGAAGTTTTCATTTATCTAAAAAGAAGTAGAAGAAGAATGATATGACCGCAAAAAACCAGATGGCGAGGCCTCTACAAGACCAGTGTATAAGAAAACAGGAGAAGGGGCGCCAGAGGAAGAGATGGCCATACAACGTTATGGCATAGACCGGAAAAAGCTTCGCCCGACCTCAGGCGCAAGCTAATGACCAGGTCAGGTGGAGGCTTCTTGTTGAGGCAAACCACCCTGCAGTGCCCGTAGGACCCGGGCGGGTCATGGGACAGGTGACAGAGGACAAGCCACCCTGCAGTGCCCGTGGGACCCGGGCGGTCATGGGACAGGTGACAGAGGACAACCACCCTGCAGTGCCCGTAGGACCCGGCGGGTCATGGGACAGGTGACAGGTGACAGAGGACAAGCCACCCTGCAGTGCCCGTGGGACCCGGGCGGGTCATGGGACAGGTGACAGAGGACAAACCACCCTGCAGTGCCTCTAGACCCGGGCGGGTCATGGGACAGGTGACAGAGGGCGAACCACCCTGCAGTGCCCGTGGGACCCAGGCGGAGTCATGGGACAGGTGACAGAGGGCAAACCACCCTGCAGTGCCCGTGGGACCCGGGCGGGTCATGGGACAGGTGACAGAGGGCAAACCACCCAGCAATGCCCGTGGGACCCAGGCGGATCATGGGACAGGTGACAGAGGGCAAACCACCCTGCAGTGCCCGTGGGCCCCGAGCGGGTCATGGGACAGGTGACAGAGGGCAAACCACCCTGCAGTGCCCGTGGTACCCGAGCGGGTCATGGGACAGGTGACAGGTGATAGAAGAAGAAGAAAACGGGGGCAGATCGTGGATTGCGACCTCACGCTACACTTCCCCACTCCTGTCTCCCGCCTCTCCCTGCCCTCTGTTCAAACTCACCTAAATTCTGTCACTTTGAATCACTGGTACTTTTTGTCATGTATAAAGGCCGACAGGTATAAAGGCCGACTTCAGTGAAACACGGGGTCAGCAGGCTCGTCGTATGGGTATTTGTACGGTAGTGTGTGGATACTTTTTTTTCACTGGAATCTTGGACCGGAAGACAAGCTGCATTTGAAGACCTTGGAGTGTCAACATGAGATCTACAGCAGCCCGAATGACACCCCAGTAGAATGACAGGAAAGGAAAGTATATAACATCTAATCAAGACCATTTTTCCACGATTGATACGGAGGTGCAGAAAGGAAATCCTGTCCAGTATAGTTTCATGCCACACATACACTTCGTTACACAGTACAACAGTGTCATGATGCACATAAAGCGACGCATTAGCACTGGTGAGTGATGTTGGGCATATCTAATTCTGATGATATCATAAATATTATTGTTCTGTTTTCATATTTCAATGTATACTTTATCCTTTTTGTGAAATGTTTGTTTACAACGTGTCTCTTTAATTTTTTCTTTGTGCTAAGCTGTCGTTGCACCATAACAGTGTTCTTTATGAATTTGTGTAATACTTTGGGAAAGTTGCACCACTCACAGAAACAACTCATTTCTAGGTATGTGCACTATTTAAAGAAACCTGAGTGTATACACAATGAGATCTTTGTCAGCGCACTACTGGCATCCAGTCATCGTACTCGTTGTCTGGCACCATGTACTCGGACACTGCACAGTCTCTGTATATCATACCCATACTGGTTTTTATCTTTTTCACGAACTGCACAATCTCTATATATCATACCTATACTGTTTTTTTTTTTTTTTTTTAATCTTTTTCGAGGACGTAACACCGTTTTTCTCACACAGTTTTGATCGGCATATTTCATTATGTTGAATGAAATTAAAATTCGACTCTCTCTCTCTCTCTCTCTCTCTCTCTCTCTCTCTCTCTCTCTCTCTCTCTCTCTCTCTCTCTCTCTCTCTCTCTCCGTTGAATCCATTTACTTTTAATCCTTCATGATCAGTGACAGCCATGACTTTGGAACAACCAGGAACCAATAACAAGCAGACTACAGCGACATTGGACAGACCTCTCCGCGATCCAACTCCCATCCTCTCTCAGTGATGTTACTTGACTCACTGGGTCATCCCCACTCAGTAATGTTACTTGACTCACTGGGTCATCCCCACTCAGTGATGTTACTTACTCACTGGGTCATCCCCACTCAGTAATGTTACTTTACTCACTGGGTCATCCCCACTCAGTGATGTTACTTTACTCACTGGGTCATCCCCACTCAGTGATGTTACTTTACTCACTGGGTCATCCTCACTCAGTAATGTTACTTTACTCACTGGGTCATCCCCACTCAGTAATGTTATTTGACTCACTGGGTCCGGCAGGATATCCGGATGCACACTATATCTCACAAGTTCATAGATAGTGAGTCTAATAATACATTTGACTTTTCTCTCTGAGATTCACGCATTGTTTCAGCATGATTTTGCGAAAATGTCGGAAACATGAAATATGCCAAATTTCACATTGTAACTGAAAACAAAATCTTGGATCTGCTCTTCCATCCGGGTTCGCATCAAAAATGTCATGGGTTCGTTTCGGCCCACATGCCTTTCTTTGCTTCGGGTTTCGGTTAAAATCGGTTCTGTAGTGTCTGTATCATGTTGACAGACATACACACCAACAGAAACGGGCTAGAACAACTTTCACAGCGGGAGGTTATTACGGTTTGATATGGACATTAAGAAACTCGCTCATTCGTGAGTACATTCCAAACATCAGCCTTTGTATATTACCTGTGTTAGAAGCGCCATTCTCATGGAAAGCGACAGTGAATTTAAGCGCCAAACACTGAGATGTTTTCCTTCATCAGTGGGCTGATGCAACCCGCTTTATCATGATGTCTGATCTTCAGCACTTCCCCAGTCTCCGTGCCATTACTCCCACGCGCTGCGAATCCCAGTGTTGTTTTTTTTTCCATACATAGCCATACCCAGACATGTCACGTTGCCACTTCAACACCAGCCTTTCACACAATTCATTTCAAGTACCCTCCGGAGCACAGCGTTCTGTTGACGTCGAAGATCTCTTCGTGACCTAGCCAGTGGACCCAGTCGTGGATAGGGTAGTATGTACGTAGTGGATGAAGCCCCGGCTTTGCATGCCCGACGCCTGATGCTGAACCCCCCCCCCCCCCCCTGTACCCGTGTGGGGTACCCGTGTGTTTACTACCATCCCAGCTGTGGGCCTGGGGCCAGTTATTGCTTTACCTCTTTGGTTCACTATAATCTGGCTGTGGTTATTATCATTTCTGTGTGTTCCTGCAATAGAGCCTTTTGGTTTTATTTTTCATGCAGTTACCTTGAGTCAGTGAGTGAAAAATAGAATTTGATCAGAAAGAAACCGTGATCAGCGACATAAGCACAAGTTTCATGACTGAAAAGTGATTCTTGTACTGAACAAGGTATGGTATGTTCTGTTTATTTTCCCGTTGCAGAGTTGTGTGTTGCTGTGGTTTGAATGATATCCAACATAAACGCGTCGGTTATAAATGAATTGACAGATCTTCTTATTGAATAATTGTCTGTTTACTGTTGATTATTAATGCAGGTACAGAACAACAGAAGCTAACACAGCGAGAATATATAAGGTTCTCATTTTTCATCGGAGTAGTGTAAGTTTCTGATTCAAATCAAATGGTGGCACATTCTGCTGAGTACAGTGAAGTAGACTCTGGGCCTGTCCATGCGGTGTTCTATACAATGTATCAACAGATCGGTGATGACCATGAACTGAGACAGTCTGTCCATGCGGTGTTCTATACAGTGTATCATCAGATCGGTTATGACCATGAATTGAGACAATCTGTCCATGCGGTGTTTCTATACAATGCATCAACAGATCGGTTATGACCATGAATTGAGACAATCTGTCCATGCGATGTTCTTCTATACAGTGTATCATCAGATCGTTTATGACCATGAATTGAGACAATCTGTCCATGCGGTGTTCTATACAATGTATCAACAGATCGGTTATGACCATGAATTGAGACAATCTGTCCATGCGGTGTTCTATACAATGTATCAACACAGATCGTTTATGACCATGAATTGAGACAATCTGTCCATGCGGTGTTCTATACAATGTATCAACAGATCGGTTATGACCATGAATTGAGACAATGCAATCAAGCACAACACAGCTGGGATTTTTGTTGTTGTTGTTATATCAATAAATGACCATCTATAATTGCGTAATTTCTTGACACGGTAATTGCGAGAGTCATCCAAGCTGCGATTATGTGGAAGGAATAACTTGGCTGTGTCAGGTTTATAAAGTGAAAGTCAACGCGTTGATATATTCTAGGAAATTGCTGTGTGTTTTCCGCGGATAGTGAGGCAATCGAAGTGACTGTTTTTATCATATCAATGAGATCAATTTATCATTTTAAAACAAAATCGTATTTTCAGTCATCTACTATACTAGCCATTTCGTTTTTTCTCTCCATGATTGCTTTCAATAGTGACTGGAGTTTAGAAATAAAAGTCATGATTGTGCCACTAGTACCAAACAGTTTTCGTTGAAAGTCCTTTAATCAGTGACGAAGATGATGACAACGTGCGAGTTGATTGTGAGCAAGGAATCTGATTCATGAGCTACTAATAGAAGTTCCCCGTGTGAAGGTAGGCTCGGACCACAACTTGATCTGTACTGACATGTATCCATATACTGTGGGATCCAGCAGGTTCAGGGAGTTTCGTTGTGTTAGCGGGTGATCAGGGTGGCAGTGTCTGCGTGAAGTGGCCATCGGCTGCTCTGTGTGTTGTGTTAGCGGGTGATCAGGGTGGCAGTGTAGGCGTGAAGTGGCCATCGGCTGCTCTGTGTGTTGTTGTGTTTAGCGGGTGATCAGGGTGGCAGTGTAGGCGTGAAGTGGCCATCGGCTGCTCTGTGTGTTGTTGTGTTAGTTAGCGGATGATCAGGGTGGCAGTGTAGGCGTGTTTAGCGGGTGAAGTGGCCATCGGCTGCTCTGTGTGTGTTGTGTTAGCGGGTGATGGCAGGATGGCCATCGGCTGTAGGCGTGAAGTGGTCATCGGGTGGCAGTGTAGCGGCTCTGTGTGTTGGTCAGAACGGCACCGTGGAGTGCAGGAGTGTGGAGTGCCCCCCGCCCGACTGCAAGAACCCCGTCTACAGGGATGGCGAGTGCTGTCCTGTCTGTTTGTGTGAGTAGCGGCTTTTTTTTTTCTTTCTGCGCTTTCTTCTTCTTCTTCCTTCTCTTCCTCTCCTCCTCTTTCTCGTCTCCCTTTTTCTCCTTCCACCTCTTGTATCCTCATCCTCCTTGTCCTCTCTCTCTCTCTCTCTCTCCCTCTCTCTCTCTCTCTCTATCTCTCTTCTCTTCCGTATTATTCGTTTGTTCTTTCTGTCTTCCTCATTTTGTTCTTTTCCTTCTTCGTACCCATGGTCGACTCCCTTCATACTCTTTTTTTTCTGATGTTCCCCTTTCCTGTCAACGCTCGGTCTGTGCCTCTCTGTCTCTCTGTGTTCTGTCTTTCTGTCTTTCTGTGTCTGTCTGTCTGTCTCTCTGTCTGTCTGTCTGTCTGTCTGTCTCTCTCTCTCTCTCTCTCTCTCTCTCTCTCTCTCTCTCTCTCTCTCTCTCTCCCTCCAGCCAAGGTTGTGGAGGGGAAGAAGGCACGGCATATATCTTGAGCTTATCAGCAGATCGTTACTTAGAGCTGTGTCAAAAGTGACAAACCTACCTGTCTCCCCTTGCCTGCAACCAGGTAACCGCTGGAGATGGGAGAGGAGAGGGGGGGGGGTGGGGTGGGGCGGGGTGGAGAGGGCGGGGATAGTGCTCAACATTGGCCGCATTCCTCCCCCCTTACTCATCGCAGCTCACCCCCCTCCCCTCTGCCAGTGAATCTGTCATCACTAGGCAGGAGTGAGGGAGAGAGGGTGGGGGGGGATGGGGGTTGGAAAGGGCCGAGCGAAAGGAGGGAGAGGGAGGGTGGGAGGTGGGGTTATGTTAGAAAATATGCTATCTATCCCTTCTGTTTCCTCGTGAGACAGTGGAGTTGGCCATGTGTTTAACTAATAGAGCTTGATGGACTGGAAGCATTGGCCATAAACGTCTGCTGCTCTCTTGTCCTCTCCATGCCGTTGGCTTTGTAGCGGTTAGCTGTTCAGCTAGTTCACCCCGACAAGATGATTTTCAATTAGGTGTTATACCTGTGTGAGCTTGTCTTTAGTTTTTATAATTCAGGGAATTTTTTTAGCGGCAGAGATGACGAAGAGAGTGAGTTGTGGTGTTTCGTGGAAATTTGGATCTCTTGCTACGAGGTGTAGGTCAGATGTAGATGTAGCAGAAAGGCTGCAGGCTAAAGGTGTAGAAAGGCTGCAGACTAAAGGTGTAGCAGAAAGGCTGCAGGCTAAAGGTGTAGATCAGATGTAGCAGAAAGGCTGCAAGCTAAAGGTGTCGATCAGATGTAGCAGAAAGGCTGCAGGCTAAAGGTGTAGCAGAAAGGCTACAGGCTAAAGGTGTAGATCAGATGGCAGAAAGGCTGCAGGCTAAAGGTGTAGATCAGATATAGGTGTAGCAGAAAGGCTGTAGGCTAAAGGTGTAGATCAGATGTAAGTGTAGCAGAAAGGCTGCAGGCTAAAGGTGTAGGTCAGATGTAGGTGTAGCAGAAAGGGCTGCAGGCTAAAGGTGTAGATCAGATGTAAGGTGTAGCAGAAAGGCTGCAGACTAAAGGTGCAGCAGAAAGGCTACAGGCTAAAGGTGTCGATCAGATGTAGCAGAAAGGCTGCAGGCTAAAGGTGTAGATCAGATGTAGGTGTAGCAGAAAGGCTGCAGGCTAAAGGTGTAGATCAGATGTAGGTGTAGCAGAAGGGCTGCAGGCTAAAGGTGTAGGTCAGATGTAGGTGTAGCAGAAAGGCTGCAGGCTAAAGATGTAGCGGAAAGGCTGCAGGCTAAAGGTGTAGATCAGATGTAGGTGTAGCAGAAAGGCTGCAGGCTAAAGGTGTAGATCAGATGTAGGTGTAGCAGAAAGGCTGCAGGCTAAAGGTGTAGATCAGATATAGGTGTAGCAGAAAGGCTGCAGGCTAAAGGTGTAGATCAGATATAGGTGTAGCAGAAAGGCTAAAGGTGTAGCGGAAAGGCTGCAGGCTAAAGGTGTAGATCAGATATAGGTGTAGCAGAAAGGCTGCAGGCTAAAGGTGTAGATCAGATATAGGTGTAGCAGAAAGGCTAAAGGCTAAAGGTGTAGATCAGATATAGGTGTAGCAGAAAGGCTAAAGTGTAGATCAGATATAGGTGTGTAGCAGAAAGGCTAAAGGTGTAGATCAGATAGATAGGTGTAGCAGAAAGGCTAAAGGTGTAGATCAGATGTAGGTGTAGCAGAAAGGCTGCAGGCTAAAGGTGTAGATCAGATGTAGGTGTAGCAGAAGGCTGCAGGCTAAAGGTGTAGGTCAGTTGTAGGTGTAGCAGAAAGGCTGCAGGCTAAAGATGTAGCAGAAAGCTGCAGGCTAAAGGTGTAGATCAGATGCAGGTGTAGCAGAAAGGCTGCAGGCTAAAGGTGTAGATCAGATGTAGGTGTAGCAGAAAGGCTGCAGGCTAAAGGTGTAGATCAGATGCAGGTGTAGCAGAAAGGCTGCAGGCTAAAGGTGTAGATCAGATGTAGGTGTAGCAGAAAGGCTGCAGGCTAAAGGTGTTACAGATCAGATGCAGGTGTAGCAGAAAGGCTGCAGGCTAAAGGTGTAGATCAGATGTAGGTGTAGCAGAAAGGCTAAAGGCTAAAGGTGTAGATCAGATGCAGGTGTAGCAGAAAGGCTGCAGGCTAAAGTTCATTAGATCAGATATAGGTGTAGCAGAAAGGCTGCAGGCTAAAGGTGTAGATCAGATGATGCGTAGCAGAAAGGCTGCAGGCTAAAGATGTAGCAGAAAGGCTAAAGGTGTAGATCAGATATAGGTGTAGCAGAAAGGCTAAAGGTGTAGATCAGATATAGGTGTAGCAGAAAGGCTAAAGGGTGTAGATCAGATATAGGTGTAGCAGAAAGAAGCGCTTTACAATAAAACACACTACCTCACTCACTCAACGGGCTGCCTACCCAGGTAGAGCCGGCCGAAGAGCAGCCTACTGGCGCTCATTCAGTCGTTTCCCGTACCATTCAAATATCAGTCACTCATTTTTCATTTATCTCATTTATTCCTCCAGTTTCTCACATAGGATGCATGCGATGTTTTATACGTGTCCTCATTTCCACCGGTACACAATGGCACACGATAACAGTAAGTGACAATTTTTGTGGCTTGGTAAGAAATACCAGGCGGCTATCTTCAATCTACATCAATTTTGCCAGGGCAGCGGGGGGGGACCACCCCCGGGGACCCCCCCCCCCCCCACCCCCCCCCCTCTTTTCGATTTTCAACTGCCGTGGGTTCTTTAACGTGTGCAGGGGGCCAGGAAGGCACACGGGTCTGACTCGCTTATAGTCCCCATCCGATGGACTTGACGTTCAGTTCGATTTGTCATTCAAACCGGGAAAGAAAGGGCGGCAGACTAAAGGTGTAGATCAGATGTAGGTGTAGCAGAAAGGCTAAAGGTGTAGATCAGATGTAGGTGTAGCAGAAAGGCTGCAGGCTAAAGGTGTAGATCAGATGTAGGTGTAGCAGAAAGGCTGCAGACTAAAGGTGTAGATCAGATGTAGGTGTAGCAGAAAGGCTACAGGCTAAAGGTGTAGATCAGATGTAGGTGTAGCAGAAAGGCTGCAGGCTAAAGGTGTAGATCAGATGTAGGTGTAGCAGAAAGGCTGCAGGCTAAAGGTGTAGATCAGATGTAGATGTAGCAGAAAGGCTACAGGCTAAAGGTGTAGATCAGATGTAGATGTAGCAGAAAGGCTAAAGGCTAAAGGTGTAGATCAGATGCAGGTGTAGCAGAAAGGCTGCAGGCTAAAGGGCGTTTCAGGTCAGTTCATCAGCGTGGTCTGGACAGAGGAGGACGATCAGGGTTCAAAGTGTACAGACGGTGGACGCCTGGATGCGGCAACTGGGGTTGTTGTTAGAGAGTGACCTTGGCGGGGAACTAGCTGCAGAAACAGTATGCGCTGAAGAACGAGGGGAGGGGCATTGTGTGCGGCGGCGCTGCGTAGACTATAGAATGTGAGCGGAGCAATTATTATTATTATTATTTTTTTATTTCATCTTCGAAACACAAACGACCAGAACAGAAAATGAACCGTGTTTAGTTCCTCGTACACGCCACTCCACTCCACTCTTCCCCCCACCTCCCCCTCAATCCTCTCCCCTTCTGTACACACACACACACACACACACACACACACACACACACACACACACGCACACGCACACACACACAGGCGCGCGTGCGCGCTTTATTTTCGGGAAAGATCAAGATAGTGGGGAACACGTCGACTTGAACTGACATCTTAAATTCAGTGAACACCGAAAACGTGATGATTCATTCACCAACCTCAAGACAGTAGTACATCGAAGTTTGTACACACGACCAACAACCGATAACAGATTACAAGCGGTGAATCGTTTAGTTCGACATGATGAATCCAGACATGCTTATCTATACATTCCCTAAGACAAAAATTGCTGAACAAACGGCGAAAACGAAACACGAAACGGCTCCTTCAGGTGTTGTTTTGAATCCCAACTGATAACGTTGGGCTAGAGTGTCCGTTTGAATTTCATCAAAGGGGAGTCACTCCCGTGCAGGCTAGTCCATAGCCGCTGCTCCGCCTTGGCTAAGCCACGAAACGAGCGACACACAGTGCAGAGGTTTCAACTAGATCGGAAGAGAGTTGGGGAACAGTGGCTTTATACGGACGAGACTCGTAGATGTCGGACGAACGCATCAGTTCAACGTGATAGTCAGGTCCCGATTGCCTTGCTGCCCATGGTCTGTGCCACGTGTGTGTGTGTGTGTGTGTGTGTGTGTGTGTGTGACGCGTATGGTTTTATGTGTGTACATATGTGTGTCAATACAACCGTGAGTTAATCTGACAATAAATTGGTTTCAGTCAGTCAGTACATATGTGCATACTATGTGCGTCAGTGTGTGCACGCAAATTTCTGTGGACGTGCACGCATATTGATGTGACCTTGACAAGTAGGTCTTCCCTCTGACACATATGGATCTTACTGTATAGCAGGTCTTCCCTCTGACACATATGGATCTTACTGGACAGCAGGTCTGCCCTCTGACACATATAGAACTTACTGTATAGCAGGTGTGCCTGCCCTCTGACACATATAGGACAGCAGGTCTTACTGTATCTTACAAGTGTGCCCTCTGACACATATGGATCTTACTGGACAGCAGGTCTGCCCTCTGACACATATGGATCTTACTGGACAGCAGGTCTGCCCTCGACACATATAGATCTTACTGGACAGCAGGTCTGCCCTCTGACACATATAGATCTTACTGGACAGCAGGTCTGCCCTCTGACACATATGGATCTTACTGGACAGCAGGTCTGCCCTCTGACACACATATAGATCTTACTGTATAGCAGGTCTGCCCTCAGACACATATAGATCTTACTGTATAGCAGGTCTTCCCTCTGACACATATCGATCTTACTGTATAGCAGGTCTGCCCTCTGACACATATGGATCTTACTGTATAGCAGGTCTGCCCTCTGACACATATAGATCTTACTGTATAGCAGGTCTGCCCTCTGACACATATAGATCTTACTGTATAGCAGGTCTGCCCTCTGACACATATAGATCTTACTGTATAGCAGGTCTGCCCTCAGACACATATGGATCTTACTGGACAACAGGTCTGCCCTCTGACACATATAGATCTTACTGTATAGCGGGTCTGCCCTCTGTTACACATATGGATCTTACTGTATAGCAGGTCTGCCCTCAGACACATATGGATCTTACTGGACAACAGGTCTGTCCTCTGACACATATAGATCTCACCGGACAACAGGTCTCCTCTATGACTGATCTAACCTTGACATCAAATCCGCCCTCTGGCACACACTGATATGACTTTGACATTAAATCTGCCCTCTGAAACACACTGATCTGATCTTGACATAAATCTGCCCTCTGAAACACACTGATCTGACCTTGACATTAAATCTGCCCTCTGAAACACACTGAAGTGACCTTGACATTAAATCTGCCCTCTGAAACACACTGATCTGACCTTGACGTTAAATCTGCTCTCTGCTCTCTGACACACACTGAACCGACCTCAGCAGAGGGTCAAGGACTGCCATACTTCACCCTCCGTTCATTCACAGACCAGACTCCTGCAGTAGACTCCCAGCCACTGGCTGATTTCAGCGAAAGCAAACCCAGCGCAGAGCCAGCTGTACGGACTATTTTGGGTAAAGCGCGAAGAGGCCGAAATGACGTCCCGCTCTGACGCCGATGACGTCTTGCGTCCTGTGGCGTCACGCGCCCGGCCCCTACAAAGGCGAAGGCCGCTGGGTGTTCTGGCGGGGCCCGCGGGGCTGTAATGACTTTCTACACCGGGCGGCCGGTACACGCTGCCCGGGGGCCTGCCAGCTGAGCTTAACTGAGAGGCTAAGCAGCCCTCGCCTCCCCCGTCACAGACCTGTCCCCCCTTTCACACCTTCCCCTCCTTCCCTCCAGGTCCTCACGCATCCGCTACACACTCATCTACCACCACCCCTCCTCCTCCATTTCTTTCCCTCCCCCCCCCCCCCCCCCCCCCCCCCCCCCCCGTGTCCCCCCCCCCCCCCTCCCAGCTGGCTCAGACATGCCGAAATGAACATTTTGTAACGTCAACGATCTGTTAAAAAGACTTAAACCTCCTCCCGCCCCACCCCCCACCGCCTCTCACTCTACCCAGCCCCATCCACTCACTTCCCATCTGTTAGGAACTTACCCCCCCCCCCCCCCCCCCCCTTTCCTCAACCCTCCACCCTTTTGACTTCAAAAGTCCACCATTTATCATGCCTTCCACCCCCCCCCCCCCCC
>JADBJO010019895.1:0-2500 GCA_016801955.1 Conus betulinus | reverse complement strand
AATGATGTTGTTTGTCCTGAAATTGTAGATTCCATATTCACTAATGTATGCCAACAAAGACAGGCGTACAGCGACGGCTGCCGTTCACATCCCTTCCTCAGTGCTGGTTTTTGATGAATCCTGACAGAGGAATCAACGTGTACATCAAATCAGTTCCCAGCGTAGCCATGGGGGACGGGGCTTAAAACCTCGAGGATCGATGTTGATTGGTTGATTACCTGGAGATGTTGGAGCAAGTGTTGTTTCCTATTTGTGTTCGTTTTGACTTTTTCTCCAATTTTTTCTTCCTCCCCAATCCCGCGCTCCGGTGGTTGTGTAGTGGTTCGTGGAAGACGGCGCGTCTGTAGCTTACAATGAGAAACTCAAAAAGGTCCATAGTTGAAATACTTCAGAAAACAAAATGTGACAAATGTATACTTTTTTCACGCCTGTTCAGTGCTTAGTTACAGGGAAGAAAAGTAAATTGATTGAAAAGGAAAATGCAGGTTGAGTCATCGAAGAAATCCAGATTTTAAAAACGAAAGTAAAAGGGAAAGGAAAAAAATGAACAAAGTGCTTTCCACCATAGCCTTCGCTATCAGACAGCTGGGCGAAAACGAATGTTGTAGATGTACATCGGGTTACGACATTCCCAACCATTCACATCAACATGAAAATGCCGAATGCGCCGTAAGTGCTGTGTGTTTCATTGCCGTAATTTACACTTTACACCAGTAAAATCACTGATAAACCAGTCTATTTCTCTATAAAAGTCAGCACATTGGGTCAACAACCAAACTCTCTCTCTCTCTGTCAGTTAGTCCCTGACCTGTGGGGTAGCTGCTGACGAGTTGTTCGCGATGTGGGCTAATGTCTCCCGCGCAGTGCCCTGTTGGCCTTGTCTCAGTCATGTCTGCCTGCAAGCAGCGATAACTTGACGAAGAAGAAAACTAAACGACACAAGATACAAAGCATATAAATGTACTCCCAGTTTATTATCTTGAATACGCGTGAGATATTCCATAAAGAACAAAACCGTTTTGGGCCGTTATAGCCGTTAGTAATGGCTATTCTGGTACTCATCGGCCATCATCTGTCACCCATGATGAACATACCTACAAATTTTCAGAAAAAGATCGGCCAAGTACTTTTGAGATTTAAAAAAAGGAAGAAGAAAAAACCATGATTGGCCGTTACAGCGTTAGTAAACGGCTAAATTGGTAAAATGAAACATCGGGCATCATCCAAGACCCATAGTGACACTTTCTAGTCAGTCTAATTGCCGAAATAAATCACAACCGATTTTTACACACACACACACACACACACACACACACACACACACACACACACAACCACACACACAACACACACACACACACATCAGGCAACAACTCCCGAAAGCGTAAACGCTATCGCCCAAAATTGTGGAAACTGTCTCTCGAATTCTTGAAACAAATGGAAAATACCGACTATTGTTGGTGAGTTTTGTGTTCTGAACTTCTCTGAGCGGGAACTGCTGTTTACTGGGCAAAACCTAGCTAGGACACCTTAGAGACCATGAATCAACGACCCCACCAGTTGGTCAGTTTAGAAGCTCTCATGACGCTATCTTGAACCCACCAGTGCTCAGTTTAGAAGCTCGCTTGAAGCTATCTTGAACCCCACCAGTTGGTCAGTTTAGAAGCTCTCTGAAGCTATCTTGAACCCCACCAGTTGGTCAGTTTAGAAGCTCGCTTGAAGCTATCGTGAACCCCACCAGTTGGGTCAGTTTAGAAGCTCGCTTGAAGCTATCTTGAACCCCCACCAGTTGGTCAGTTTAGAAGCTCGCTTGAAGCTATCTTGAACCCCACCACCAGTTGGTCAGTTTAGAAGCTCGCTTGAAGCTATCTTGAACCCCACCAGTTGGTCAGTTTAGAAGCTCGCTTGAAGCTATCTTGAACCCCACCAGTTTGCTCAGTTTAGAAGCTCGCTTGAAGCTATCTTGAACCCCACCAGTGGTTTTAGTTTTAGAAGACTCGCTTGAAGCTATCTCGCGCCAGAAAATGGCATTATATTAACCCCAAATAATGATGTTATAAACCCCACGCCAGTCTGTACACTTCGCTGTCCCCCAAAACCCCCACTCCCCCTCCTCCCCACCCCCCTCCTCCCCCCATCCACCCCGACCGCCTTTCTCTCATCTCTCGCTCTCCCTTCTACGTGACCTGACACACGTGGCACACTGTGATAAACGCAAAGGTGTGTGTGATGGGGAGGGAGGAGAGGTGTTGGGAGGTGGTAGGTATAGCCTTCCGTCCTGGAAAAGTTATGTGGGGATATTGAAAAAAAAAAAATCGTTAGCCAAAATCAGTTCTAGGATTTCTGTGGCGTCAGCGCCTCAATCTTTCCACCCTTCATCACCTCCCCTTGCCTCCCTTCCCACCTTCCTGTCTCATCTCTACAGGGGCCTTCCTGTCTCCCCATCTCCCAGCCCCCCCCCACCCCCACCCCCCCCTCTTCCACTCTCCAGGTTTGGGGG
>JADBJO010019894.1:27500-32362 GCA_016801955.1 Conus betulinus | reverse complement strand
TGGTGGGTTGTCCACCACACAGTTGTTGAAAAGACAACAATCAAACCATAAAGGCAGCACTGCTTGATGTACAATGGCCATTCCCTTTTTTTTGAAAAAATGTAATTCAATTGTTTGTTTGTTTTTTTTAGGTGGCTTTCCATCCTCCCACTTAATTCTCACTTTTTTGTCCTTTGTGTTTTTTTTTTTTCTTCAACAAGTACCCACGCACACTCATGCAAGTGTGTGGGTCCTTTTACTAATGGACATTCTTGGGTGGAACGTTTTAGTGTTTCGGCGTTTGATAAAAAGCGTCAAGATTGTTTGGTTGTAGTGACACATTTACTCAGTGTGTCACGCTCCTGGTTTCAGTGTTCTTGACCATGGATCTGTTTGTTCATTTTTTTTGCTATTCTAGGTCTGAATTGGTATTTCATTGTCCATGTTTTAGAGCCCTGTAACTTTAAGAAATCTGAATGTAATGACATGTGTTATTGTCACAAGTATTTATAACTTTAAAGAAATCAGAATGTAAATTATATGTATTTATTATCGTAAGTATGACATTAAGTTGGGATGCTGGTGCTCACAGTCATTTTTGTCAGACAGTGGTACTGATTTTCCCTTTGTCCTCATCCCTTTGTCTGAAGTTTGTTTAGGGGTGGTTTGTGTGTGTGTGTGTGTGTGTGTGTGTGTGTGTGTTGTGTACATGCATGTGTATATGTTTGTGTGTGTTGGGTTTGTAGTGTGCATGTGTGTGTGTGTGTTTAATTCTGTTTGTCCTTATGTAGGGGAGAATGTGATATGGGAGAGAGAGAACATGATACACCTAGTATGTATTAAATCTTTCCAGGCATTCTTTTAATTGCTCATTGCATTTGCGGCTGATCTATGTATGTACTGGTCATTGTTACACCTTATTGTTTGGTTCACAGATAGTGACGGCATCCAGAGAGGATGTTCTGTTCCAAAGACTTCCAGCAGCTCTTCCTAGAACTTGACATGGACGTCCACCAACGTAAGGTAAGCTTTCTGTGCCAGCAGCAGCATCATTGGTAGACCTGGATTGGGACCATCCGATAATAAATAAGTTTTCTGCATATCATTGTGTGTTGGTAGACGTGTCCATGGACGTTCAGCAATGTAAGGTAAGCTTTCTGTGGATTATCGTTATTTGTAAGCTAGACAGGGATATCCAGCAACATACTGTAAGTTTTCTCTGCATCATCATAATTGGTGGACAAGGACGTTCAGCCACCCAGGGTAAGTGTTGTGCATCATCTAAAAGTGAAACAGACTGCAGCGCTGCAGGGGGAAAAAAGGGCAAATAAACACACAAACAAGTTATAAATTACGCAGATTTATTATGACACAAAACAGGTAAGTAATTTTCGACAGATATTGTCTGTTTCCGATGTTACAAACAGCAGACAAAATGTGGTAGTCTGGTAGCGGTCAGCGTGAGAATGACCGGGGCTTAGTTGGGTGGTGTCCAGTGATATTAGATCAGAACAGACAGCACTGAACACCATTGAAGTGACTCAACAGCAGTGCAGTGAATACTCAGTAAGTCACACATAAATGTGACGTTAGAAAGTACCTTGAGTAGACTTCTAGACCTTGCGCTAGGTATATTTCAGACATCTCTTGTCTCACTGTATCGCTCTCTGTCTCACTCTGTCTGTCTCTGTCTCTCTGTCTGTCTGTCTCTCTCTTGCTCTTTTTCTTGCTCTGTCTCTCTTTCACTCTCTCTGTCTCTCACTTTCTTGCTGTCTCTGTCTCTCTCCCCCTCTCTCTCTCTCCTCTCTCTCTCTCTCATCACGCACTGTGTCAGAGGCTGTGTGTCAGTGTGGGTGTGTGCTGTCTTGTGGCAGGAGGTTCCAGTGCGATGGTTCCAGAATGCCATGCTGAGGCGGGTGCAGCGTCTGATAGTGCACAAGTACTTCTCCTACTTTGGCATCTTTGTGGCCTTCTGCAACGTGGTGGTCATTTCGGTGAGTGAGCTGATCATCAGAGACTGATACATGCACACACCTGTGGAACAAGATGGCAGTTGTGTGTGTTTTGGTACACAAGAGCTACACACATTATCATCACTTTTAACCTTTTCGCGACACACTGTGTGATAGTGATGGCAGCTCAGTCGACACGTTCGCGATGGGCCGTTCTGTGGTGATGGCAATGCTGCCGTACTCCCTGGACGTGCCATGCCTCCATGACGGCACAACTATAAAAAATATGACGTCAATTCTTTGCTCTGACCAGTTTGCCAAAAATGGACATCACGTATTTGTATTGTCTTTGGTTTTTTTTCTCTTGAAAAGGCCACATGGCTGAAAATTAGAAGAGTGGCATTGTGATTTTCTAGTATGTTTTCTTCCCTTTGGAGGACTATTGCTTTTGTTTCTAATATATAAAAAAATCCCCTGTTCTCTCGTCTGTGCTCTAAAGGATGCAGCTGCCCTAAATATTTAGAACAGGGCTCTAGCCACTGGAAGGGTAAGTTTACATGCACTAGCAATGACCTTTGTGACCCCAGAGTAGTCAGAACAAAGAGACCCGTCTGGCCTTGGAAATTTTTGCAAAAGGCACGTGTGGAATTTCCTGCCTCGCCACACTATCGGGCAGAAGGAGAATGACATGGGGTGTTAGAACTGGTTCAGCAAAGTGGTTCAGAGGATGAGGGAGGTAAAGGTGTACAAGTTTATCGAACAGAATCTGAGCTTGATTGATTTGCTCTGTGTATTTAATAGTGTTAAACGTCGTATTGTCAGACGCCAAAACAATGAAAAGTGTGTACAGTGTGCAATGATCTCTTTTCCTTTCTTTTTTTTTTTTTTCAAATTTTTACTTGGATTTCACATATTGAATACCTCAGCTTTCTCTGCATCTGTTCAAAGTAAGAGCAAAATTTTATGCCCCTTTCCTTCCTCATTTGCTGTTGTCATACTAACCAAACAAACGTAAACAAGATTGTGTTTCTCATACGTTTTACTTTCGGTAACTGTAGCATTGCTGTTTTACCCAAAATGTATTCGAGTCTATGCTCATTGCAAATTTTTCCATTGATATATAACAAATGCTTCTTAGGTTTATATTAGGGGACATAAAATAAAATTTTTAAAAAGCAAAAATTGCAATGATTGTAAGCATGTGTGTGGTGCAGGCGTCTGCAGGAAAGTGACTTTGCTCTGCCACGCCTGTTGTGAAAGTATTAACACAGTAAGTCTTATCTGATTGCCATGTATACAGCATTAGGAAGAAGTTCATTGAAGAAAATTTAAGCATTCCTTTATTTATTCATTTAAAGAGGGTTCATTATTGTTTTGAGACATGAACTGCCAAACACACACATACACACACACACACACACCACACACACACACACACACACACACACATGCACATGCACACACATACATGCACACACACATGCATGCACACACACACACACACACACACACACACACACACACACACACACACGCACACACACTCTCTCTCTCTCTCTCTCTCTCTCTCTCACATATACAGAGGAAAAGGACTTAATCACTAAGTGAAACAGTGGTAAAGAAAGTACTAGAGAAGGTAAGGTAATGTTGCTTACGGCCCAGCCGATCGCAAAGAGCCATATCAGGGCTGTCACCTCTTTGAAGTCAACTAGAGGAAAAGTGCTTTAAAAGCCAAACAAAAAAGAGTAAGAAAGGGGAAGGGCTGGGCGCCGGAGGGTCAGCGTAGAGGGGTGGATGGGGAAAGTTTGGAGATGGAGGAGGACCTTGGTTGTTTGATGATACATGTTGGTGAGAGGGGAACAAAGATGGATGGTCTATGTATATGGAGGCATGTGAATTGTGTGCTGCAGGTAGAGCTGGCTACCAGATATGCAGAGTCCTTTGATGACAGAGGCTCCGATTTTGAGGGTAGGAGATTTTTTTTTTTTTTTTTTTCTTGATATTGAATTGCATTTGTATATTTATCTTTTTGTTTGTCTGTGTGTGTGTGTGCATGTGTTTCTGTATGAGCCTGTATGCACACAAACACCACACACGCACGCACGCATGCACACACACACAGACACACGCACATGCATTCACGCTCGCATGCATGCATGCTCACACACACACACTTACAAACAAATACATTAATATAAACAATAAAGATTTGCATTTTCATATGCTTTGTCTCTCACTTAGTTTTTTATTCATGATGGCTTACCCAGCATTTTCCTTTGTTTCCTGTTCATTTAACTCAGGTGGTCAACTTCCTCTTCGCCATCTACTATGTCATAGAGCAGCTGATGCGTGTCGTGGCCAATGGGCTGCGTCGATACGTCCACTTCAAGACCAACATTTTTGATGCCTTGATCACCCTCGCTCTGGTGGTATGTTCATTTTCTTGGCTCTGTGTGTGTGTGTGTGTGTGTGTGTGTGTGTGTGTGTGTGTATGGGGGGGGTTGTGTGTGTGTGTGAATTTGAGTGTGTGTGCATATTTGTGAGTGTGAGTATGTGTTTTAATGTTAGTGTGTGTGTGTTATAGTGTGTGTGTGTGTGTGTGTGTGTGTGTGTACCTGCAGGCTTGTGTGTCCATGGGTGTCATTTTGGTGCATTTGATTTGTGGGCAGATCGGAGAGATCTACTCTGCCATCAAGTTTGGTGTTCCGTTCTTTTACAACAAGTGAGTATATAACTGCACTCTGCCCCCTTCCTAGCATATAGCTCTGTGTGTTTGTGGAAGTTTGTGTATATGTGTGTGTGTGTGTGTGTGTGTGTGTGTGTGATTGCTTTTTTTGTGTGTGTGTGTGTGTGTGTGTGTGTGTGTGTGTGTGTGTGTGTAGACACAGCATGATTGAAGACTGAGGAATGATTGTGCACCAGGTAAGTTAT
>JADBJO010019894.1:0-25000 GCA_016801955.1 Conus betulinus | reverse complement strand
ATTCCTGTCGTTGCTTCTCAACCCTGCCCCACCCCATCCCTCCTCTTCCTTTAATCCTGAATGCCCCCTTTTTTTACAACATGTCTGCCTGTTTTTGCATGCTTTGCCGTGCTTTGGTTTCGCATGTGTTTCGCCTGACTGCTAAAGAGAGATTTAACAAAGAAGTTATGCACTACAGGGCTGCAACAATGCAGCACTGTGCAACACAGTGCCTACCAGTGCCAAAAAAAAAAAAAGCACTGTACTACACAATAAGATAAAATGTAATAAAACGATGATGCGCTACCTGTGCATGTTTTACCTTTCAGGTGATCTACTATGTTTTTGCCATGCTGGGAATGGAGCTGTTCCATGATGTCATCAAGTACAGAAACATGACAGACAGGTAGGCCAAGCATCACACACTTTGCTCCATGTTGTCATATCAAGTTCAGACGTATCATAACAGGGACATCAGGAATCACACTGTTTGTGTAGTAATGTCATCCAAAAAAACTGATTTGCATAAAGTCAAAACACATCAACTGATCTTGGCCTTACGAGGGTCATCATGGAATCATCAAAACACAAGAGAGATGATGGTTCCTGACTGTGTTAGTTTTCAGAGAACAGAAAGACAGCATTCCCAGCACTGTCAGGTGTGAAAAAAAAAATTGTCCGCAGATTTCCTCTGCCCAGTGTGTTTGTCTTGAGATCAGGTGTGGAAACTGTCCATGATCTTTTCTGCCCCATCAGTGGTTGTCATGTCAGGTGTGAAAGCTCCCACTTATTTCATCTGCCTGTCAGAATCATGTAGGTACGTTGTAACTAAGACAAAGCATTGGTCTAAATTCACTGTTCCACCTTTATCTGTCTCAACATAAACTAAAGAAGGACAGCCAGTAGGAGAGGGGGGGGGGGGGGGGGGGGGGAGGCTGACCCCTATCGCTGCAGCGTGTTGTTGGCAGTGCATTCTGTGATCACTGGCTGCTTGTGTGACATCCCTAAGGAGCCACAGGAATACATCCACTGAGATGTATATGCATGTTGGTGTTTAACTTTGTGTTTTGAAATGATACTCTAATTTTGAGAGTGTTCAAGCTAAGAAACTTTGCTATGGACCTAAAGTGGGTGGCAAAGACTGTGTGCACTTAATTGCAGGTCAGTAGCCACAGCCATTTTGATGTCATGCTGTCAGAAACACATGCTACCTCGCCTTCCCCCCGCACCCTTTCCCCCCCATATCAATGCTGATACAGAATTTGGAGGAAATTACCGTTTATTGATATATAGAATTCAACATGGACTTCTTGTTTTGTTGAAATGAGTTGTGCTGTGGATGAAAAAAAAAGAGTTTATTTCCAAATACAGCAACCAAAGCTATCCGTGCGGCACCTACAACAGCTGGAGTACTGGCCCAACAACTTTGATGACTTTGCAGTGAGTATGACTTTGAATGGATCTGTGGAGATGGAGTGAGCAAGCAGGAGGGGAGAGAGCTGGGAAGGGATATGGGTTGGGGAGGGGAGGGGGACTGATAACCCAGTTGGTTTCTTTGTCGTGTTGCTATTCTGTCTTGTTATGGGTTTCACCAGAATAGTTTTTAATGTCATTGCATCATGATGCAAATGAATGTAGTGAGATATGGTTTGATTCAGCATTGGTATGATAGTTCTTTTACTCGTGACTAAAACCAGGCCTCTACCAAGCCCAAGAGATACAGAAACCTGCAGTGTTAGTCAGATAGTTTGAGCAACCCTCAGAAATATGTAAGTCTGTTAAGTGGATCAGACTCAACTGTGTGGTTTCTGTCTTCTTCCATTGGAGCCCATAGCACACTGTGTGGTTCCAGTCTTTCCATTGGAGCCCATAGCACACTGTGTGGTTCCAGTCTTTCCATTGGAGCCTATAGCACACTGTGTTGTTGTATTTTTCCTATTGGAGCCCATAGCACACTGTGTGGTTGTATTCTTCCCCATGGGGCCCCCTAGCACACTGTGTAGTTTGTATTCTTCCCATTAGAGCCCATAGCACACTGTGTGGTTCCTGTCTTCCCATTGGAGCCCATAGTACACTGTGTGATTGTATTCTTCCCATTGGAGCCCATAGCACACTGTGAGGTTGTATTCTTCCCATTGGGGCCCCCTAGCACACTGTGTAGTTGTATTCTTCCCATTAGAGCCCATAGCACACTGTGTGGTTCCTGTCTTCCCATTGGAGCCCATAGCACACTGTGTGGTTCCAGTCTTCCCATTGGAGCCCATACCACACTGTGTGATTGTATTCTTCCCATGGAGCCCATAGCACACTGTTCGTTTCCTGTTTTTCCATTGGAGCCCACAGCACACTGTGCAGTTATATTCTTCCCATTGGAGCCCATAGCACACTGTGTGGTTCCAGTCTTTCCATTGCAGCCCATAGCACACTGTGTTGTTGTATTCTTCCCATTGGGAGCCCATAGTACACTGTGTGATTGTATTCTTCCCATTGGAGCCCATAGCACACTGTGTTGTTGTATTTTTCCTATTGGAGCCCATAGCACACTGTGTGGTTCCAGTCTTTCCATTGCAGCCCATAGCACACTGTGTGGTTCCAGTCTTTCCATTGCAGCCCATAGCACACTGTGTGCTGTATTCTTCCCATTGGAGCCCCTAGGATACTGTGTGGTTGTATTCTTCCCTTTGGAGTCCATAGCACACTGTGTGGTTGTATTCTTCCCATTGGAGCTCATAGCATGCTGTGTGGTTGTATTCTTCCTTTGGAGCCCATAGCACACTGTGTGGTTGTATTCTTCCCTTTGGAGCCCACAGCACACTGTTTGGTTGTATTCTTCCCATTGGAGCCCACAGCACACTGTGCGGTTGTATTCTTCGCTTTGGAGCCCATAGCACACTGTGTGCTGTATTCTTCCCTTCGGAGCCCATAGCACACTGTGTGGTTGTATTCTTCCCTTTGGAGCCCATAGCACTCTGTGTGGTTGTATTCTTCCCTTTGGAGCCCATAGCACACTACATGGTTCCAATCTTCCCATTGGAGCCAGTAGCACACTGTGTGGTTCCAGTCTTCTGTTGCAAACTAAAGAGTTCTGTTAGGAGCCAGAGGGGAAGATGGCAAATGATTCTACTGAAGAAGAATATCGTGACAACATTTTCAGGCCCTAAACTTCTTGATCTATGAAAACAATCTGGCAAGAAAATGTTGGGGAAAAAAAAAACGTGAAAGAGGAGGAAGGATGGGGTAGGTAGACGTGAAGGGGTGTTGGGAAGGGAGAGAGGGGGAGAAATGGTGAAGGGAAAGAGGATGCTGAAACGATGATATGAATCCCTGTACTGGCAGCAGGCAGAGACCTTGAACTGTGTCTATGACAGAACCATGTGGATGTGCTGGTTGGCTTGTACTCGCTGTCATGGAGAAACTATTGTCACAATCTCCAGCAATCATCTTGATCATCCACCTTGGTAGAATGGTTGTCATCGTTTAGTAGAACAGTGTCATCATTCACCTTGGTACTTGGTAGAATGGCTGTCATCGTTTAGTAGAACAGTGTCATCATTCACCTTGGTACTTGGTAGAATCGCTGTCATCATTTAGTAGAACAGTGTCATCATTCACCTTGGCGCTGGGTAGAATGGTTGCGATCAGGATCCAGATCATGATGCTCATCAAACTAACTACTGCACCTTGATAACCCAAAGTGTGACTCACACTCAGACTCACAATTTTGTTATTATGGAGTTTGTGACTTTTTTGCATTTTTTTTTTTTTAGCAATAACTGTGCAACAATATTAAAATTTCTCCAATGTTTTTTATTCATGGCAAATGCATAAATTTAGCTTTGATTTAGTAAACTGTTCCATTAGTAACAAAAAAATGTTTTTTTAGATGTGATACGTAAAAAAAAATGTTTTTACCACTTGTGATTGAAAAGCAAGGGAAAGAAATGCAGAGAATTAAAAGACAATGGACACATCATGGTAATAATATAACATTAAGACAGATCATGTTTTATATTCTAGTCATGATTCATACTGGCTCGCATGCAGTGCCCATTGTTGTCTTAAAAGCTATCATGACATATTTTGCAGTTATTGCATAGCATGTCACCTCGTCGTTATGTTTCTGTATGTTTCAGTCTGGTATATCATGAAACAGTGGTTGTGTTAATCTTTGTTTCAACTGCTTATATCTGGAAAAACTGTCCAGAAAGTGAGTTTCTTCTTCAAACCTTTGCACATGCTGAATATCTTCGGTCTTCTTTCTACCTTCCTACTGATGCATCAACTCTGTTCTGTTTTACGTCACACTGAGGTGAAGTCTGCAGAGGTCGCACCTTTGTTCAAAACTCATATGTAGTTGTGTGTTCTGTTGTCAAAGTGTCTGTGGTGGTGGTGGACGCTGGACGTGGTGGGGGTCTCATGATGTTCATTATTGTTATTATTGCAGGTGTCTCTGATGGTATTTTGGGATGATGGTATGATGGGGGGTTCATGATGACTGATTCCTGTTGTTGCAGGCGTCGGTGGTGGTGTTGTGGGATGTGATGGTGGTGAACAACTGGATGGTGTTCCTGGAGGCCTACAGATCGGCCACATCAGGGTGAGTCATAGGCAGGGGAGGGAAGCTGCCAGGAACCGGGGGAGACAATCTACAGGGACACAACACACAGCATTTCATGTCTGCTGGCCTTGATGGCAGATTGAATTTGATGTCAGGGTTTGGTGTAATTTAGAAAAACTGCTGTCACCTAGGACTTGATGTCAGCTGGGATCTGATCTAAGTGGGCTGGGATTTTTATGCCAACATGTCCTGGTTCTGGTGATCCTGGGGTCGCGGGTTCAAATCTACACTGGGCCATTTCTGTACAAGGGGATTTTTTTTTTTCCTCAGACTTAACATCAGTTCTGACTGTATTTCCTGAACAGTCCTTGAATGAGACTATAAACCAAAGTTGTGTGTGTGTGAATGAGACTATGAACCGAGGTTGTGTGTGTGAATGAGACTATAAACCAAAGTTGTGTGTGTGAAATGAGACTATGAACCGAGGTTGTGTGTGTGAATGCACACATTATGTCTTGCAAAGACGTAAAATCCCATCACCAACTTACTGAAGAGAAGGCTTTTTGACCATTGGTATGGATGACACGTTAAACATAGCATGAGAAATCAAAAAAGAATGAAAAAAAAAAAAAAACAGTGATTGATGTTGACTGAGTGACAAAGGACTCGACAGAATGTGGCACCAGCAGGCAGCTCTTCAGTTAGCTCTACCCAGGTACACAGCCTGTGGTGTAAAGAGAGCATAGATTGTAAAGTGCTTAGAACATGGTTTTCAGCCGAGAATAGGCACTATATTAGTACACTTATAGTAGTCAAATTGCCCTTGCTTCAGCTAGCAATACAGGAGCATTTTTGGGATCCTACCATCCGCCCACATGGAAAAATGATCCAGCCCATCGCAGTTGACTTCTGATGAATGGACACTTGATGCTGGATAGTCCACCCTTGTCCAGAAACTGCTTGATGTTGCAAAAATATGTTCAATCAGCATTTTATGCTGTCATATCTGCACTTTGTAGCCTTGCAGATGACTTGTTGTCAGGTGGTCATATCAGTAGTTTTGTAGCCTTGTGAATAATCTTTGTTCAGGTGGTCATATGTTCACCTTGTAATCTGTGATGATTGCTTTTTTTGTCAGGTGGTCATATTTGTCTCTTGTTGCCATATGAATGATTTTCGTTCAGATAGTCATGCCTGTATTTTGCGGTGTAGTCAATGAGCATTTTTTGAGGTTGACATATCTGTTCTTTGTAGATTTGTGAATGATCGTTTTCTTCTTGTGATCATACCTGAACTTTGTGTGGTAGGAGATAATTTTTGTTTCACAGATAGTGCTACCTGTACTTTGTGGCCTAGTGAATGATCTTTTTTTTTTCAGGTGGTCGTACCTGTTCTCTGTGACTTAGTGAATAGTGTTTATTGCAGGTGGTCCTACCTGTACTTTATGGCATGGTGGATGATCTCTGTCATCATTGTACTGAACCTGTTCACGGCTCTGATTATGGAGGTAATGGGTCCACCTTGATGGTTCAGAGTGTCCTGTAATGTGATGTACTGTTTTGTGTTTTTTAATACACCATAAGTCTTACAGTGTATTACACACTGCTGCACTGTTTGCTGTACTGTATTGTGATATATTGTTTTGTATTACTGAAAAATTGTGCTGTATTGTACTTTATTATACAAAACAATACTATATAAAGTACATATTGTAATCGACTAAATTATATTGTTAGGTGTTGTTATCAGTTATACTGTATTGTAATGAATTGTTTTGTATCGTTATGGATTTAACTGTGTTGAATTTCAGTGCATTGAACTGCGCTGTAATTAAATGTACTGTATTGTAATGCATTATACTATGTTATAATGTATTGTATGGTGTTGCAATGATTTGTTCTGTGTTGCTGTCAGTTGTACGGAGTTATACTCATTTAAAGCATACTGTATTTAAGAGTGCTCTAATTTTATCATGATGCGCAGTGTCTTATTGTACTGTATTGTTCCGTGCCATATTGTATTGTACATCTCTATACTGTACTGCAGTGCACTGTATAATAGCACAGTATACTATTCTTTCTTCTTTATTTTCCTTATCTCTATAAAGAGTTTTTTTTAACAAAACAAGAACAGTTTTACAATTTTAATTAAACATTGATGTCAACTCAGGTTATTACTGATAGAACATGCAATATCTGCATAATTCAGGGAAAAAAAAAGATGTTGAAATAAAGTCAACGCAGGAAAAAAAAAAAAAAAAAAAAGGAGAGAGATAGAGAAGTAATCAATGTGAATGTCTCTCTCAGGGAAAAGGAATCACCTAGAGTCAGACAAACAAATTCAACAGCCATTCTCTTGAATAGTCACTGTAGGTGAAAAATGTAGAAGACGGGAAAGGAACTTGGCACAGTGAGAATGATGGTGAGGAAAAACCGTCTTACCACAACACATTTCTCTGCAGGCATGTCAGGCTCTCTGCCTTGGGAGAGGTCCTCAGCATGGTTCACAGCTACGCTGCAGGAGGGGGGTGGATGGGGAGGGGGGGAGGAGGTGGTTTGGATGTTATTTTTGTTTCTGCATCGGTGGGTCCAATCAGCAGTTGGCTGGGCTTCGGACAGCTGGATGTTGCTAGGCTTCCTATCTTTTGAATTTGGTCGCGAAGACTTTGCCAGTGGTTTCTGAAGTGATGTTAGTGTTTGGGGCGGTGTTGTGGTGCGGGTGTCCAAGCTGTCTCTGTGTAACTGGGCTCAGCTGAAGTGATGTTAGTGTTTGGGGCGGTGTTGTTGTTGTGCGGGTGTCCAAGCTGTCTCTGTGTAACTGGGCTCAGCTGAAGTGATGTTAGTGTTTGGGGCGGTGTTGTTGTGCGGGTGTCCAAGCTGTCTCTGTGTAACTGGGCTCAGCTGAAGTGATGTTAGTGTTTGGGGCGGGTGGTTGTGGTGCGGGTGTCCAAGCTGTCTCTGTGTAACTGGGCTCAGCTGAAGTGATGTTAGTGTTTTGGGGCGGTGTTGTGTGCGGGTGTCCAAGCTGTCTCTGTGTAACTGGGCTCAGCTGAAGTGTGATGTTAGTGTTTGGGGCGGTGTTGTGGTGCGGGCGGGTCCAAGCTGTCTCTGTGTAACTGGGCTCAGCTGAAGTGATGTTAGTGTTTGGGGCGGTGTTGTTGTGCGGGTGTCCAAGCTGTCTCTGTGTAAACTGGGCTCAGCTGAAGTGATGTTAGTGTTTGGGGCGTTGTTGTGGTGCGGGTGTGTCCAAGCTGTCTCTGTGTAACTGGGGCTCAGCTGAAGTGATGTTAGTGTTTGGGGCGGTGTGTGTGGTGCGGGTGTCCAAGCTGTCTCTGTGTAACTGGGCTCAGCTGAAGTGATGTTAGTGTTTGGGGCGGTGTTGTGGTGGTGCGGGTGTCCAAGCTGTCTCTGTGTAACTGGGCTCAGCTGAAGTGATGTTAGTGTTTGGGGGCGGTGTTGTGGTGCGGGGTGTCCAAGCTGTCTCTGTGTAACTGGGCTCAGCTGAAGTGATGTTAGTGTTTGGGGCGGTGTTGTGGTGCGGTGTGTCCAAGCTGTCTCTGTGTAACTGGGCTCAGCTGAAGTGATGTTAGTGTTTGGGGCGGGGGTGTGTGTCTGCGGGTGTCCAAGCTGTCTCTGTGTAAACTGGGCTCAGCTGAAGTGATGTTAGTGTTTGGGGCGGTGTGTGTGTTGTGGGTGTCCAAGCTGTCTCTGTGTAACTGGGCTCAGCTGAAGTGATGTTAGTGTTTGGGGGGGTGTTGTGGTGCGGGTGTCCAAGCTGTCTCTGTGTAACTGGGCTCAGCTGAAGTGATGTTAGTGTTTTGGGGCGGTGTTGTTGTGTGCGGGTGTCCAGCTGTCTCTGTGTAACTGGGCTCAGCTGAAGTGATGTTAGTGTTTGGGGCGGTGTTGTGGTGCGGGTGTCCAAGCTGTCTCTGTGTAACTGGGCTCAGCTGAAGTGATGTTAGTGTTTGGGGCGGTGTTGTGGTGCGGGTGTCCAAGCTGTCTCTGTGTAACTGGGCTCAGCTGAAGTGATGTTAGTGTTTGGGGCGGTGTTGTGGGTGCGGGTGTCCAAGCTGTCTCTGTGTAAACTGGGCTCAGCTGAAGTGATGTTAGTGTTTTGGGGCGGTGTTGTGGTGCGGGTGTCCAAGCTGTCTCTGTGTAACTGGGCTCAGCTGAAGTGATGTTAGTGTTTGGGGCGGTGTTGTGGTGCGGGTGTCCAAGCTGTCTCTGGTGTAACTGGGCTCAGCTGAAGTGATGTTAGTGTTTGGGGCGGTGTTTGTGGTGCGGGTGTCCAAGCTGTCTCTGTGTAACTGGGCTCAGCTGAAGTGATGTTAGTGTTTGGGGCGGTGTTGTGGTGCGGGTGTCCAAGCTGTCTCTGTGTAAACTGGGCTCAGCTGAAGTGATGTTAGTGTTTGGGGCGGTGTTGTTGGTGTGCGGGTGTCCAAGCTGTCTCTGTGTAAACTGGGCTCAGCTGAAGTGATGTTAGTGTTTGGGGCGGTGTTGTGGTGCGGGTGTCCAAGCTGTCTCTGTGTAACTGGGCTCAGCTGAAGTGATGTTAGTGTTTGGGGCGGTTGTTGTGGTGCGGGTGTCCAGCTGTCTCTGTGTAACTGGGCTCAGCTGAAGTGATGTTAGTGTTTGGGCGGGTGTTGTGGTGCGGGTGTCCAAGCTGTCTCTGTGTAACTGGGGCTCAGCTGAAGTGATGTTAGTGTTTGGGGGCGGTGTTGTGGTGCGGGGTGTCCAAGCTGTCTCTGTGTAACTGGGCTCAGTGTGGCAGATGTGTGAGCAGAGTAGTGGCAGGCTCTGTGTGTGTGTGTGTGTGTGTGTGTGTGTGTGTGTGTGTGTGTGTGTTTGACCAGAAGCACACAATATATATCTACTATATGAGTATATCTGAATCTCTCTGTATCAGTCTATCAGTCGGTCTGTCTATCTATCTGTCTATCTCTCCATCTATCTATCTCTCTCTCTATCTGTCTGTCTGTCCATCTAACAATTGATTTGTCTATATGTGTCTGCATGCATGTGTGTAAGATGTGCATGAGCATAGGCAGACAGACCGGTAGATGTGTATATAGACAGATAGCTAGCTAGCTAGATAGATAAATTGTAAGATCATGTGTGTGTGTGTGTGTGATGCAGAATTTCATCATGAAGTGGGATCGCAGTCATCAGATGCGTGGGGGAGTCCTAACGACGAGTCGCTACAGCAAAACCATCAGTCTGAATACAGTGCATGACATGTTCAGGTAACCAATGCTGTCCCCACGACAGAGGAGTTCTTCACCCAGCAGTATATAAATCAATACATCCAGCTTGCCTATCCTAATCACCTGAGATGTATAGAGATGTGTAGGTTCTAAAATTATTGTTATAAAACTTGTGATGAAGTTAAGGCAAAAGTCTAATATTATAACACAAGTATGCCTACTTATAACACCACTTATATTAACAGGATTAAGTGTTACTTTCTGCTGAGTGCCCTCCCATCTAGATTACTCTTCTAATGAAGAGGCTGACAGAGTGACGAAAGAAATGTGCACATTATTCAAATGGCGCTGTAGAATTACTATATCCATCTTGGGAATGTAGTTTACTGAAAAAAGACCTTATGGAATCAAGACAGTTCTACAGGTGTGGATTCTGTGCAAATAGTTCTTTGGCAAAACAGTTGATTCTCAAAAACAGTATTCATTCTCAGTCACATCAGAAAACTTACTAAGTGGAAGATGAGCAGTATCGCCTGCGTACAGGTTTGAATTAAAATACATTGAAAAATCAAATTTAGCAAAAATATTACATGCTCCTACTGTGGAGAAAAGAGAAGTGATTTCTTATTCACCCATTTGAAATCTTCTTTGCCATAATTCTCAGAATTTTTAATCTGAAAAGTTCAGAATTTCTGTAATGTTTAAAATTAATGAAAGTTTATTTCATATTTCAGTTGATGTTCGCTTTTAAGTAAGTCAGTATGTTTATGCATTTTCTATTCTTTGCTGATTTCAAGTTGATGTTTGCGTAAGCATGTATGTTTCAATACATCTTTATTCACTGCTGATTTTTTATTGTATGCATTAGATCCACATTTCCCTTTCTCATTTACCTCATACACTGACTTCTACATCCTTTTATTTTCCTCAGAAATAGACATTAAATCAAAGTGCACAGATGTACAGAGGAACACAGAAAATTCTGTATACACAGATGTAGAAACACATATACACACATGTGCGGCGCGCGCGCGCACACACACACACACACACACACACACACACCCACACACACACACACACACACACACACACAACCACTCATAGTAATAATTAACAAAAAAATTCTAGCTCAGAAACTACAAAAGATATAAAAATGAAATATATATGATTTTTTTGAAGGAATTGAATGGAGATTTTGAATCTGGGCTTCTTTTGTTTTAATTTGATCATAAAAAAAATATTTAGGCATTTAGATTTGGATAGATTTTTTTGCACGATCAAAAAAAACATATGTATTTACCACTACAGCTTCACATCCAAAAAAAGAACACAGAGCAAAAAAGTTGAAAATAAAGTTGATATTGTCACACTACACCTGTAAATGAAAGTAGAACAGTCTAGAAGTCTATCAAGACGCTCACACCTCATGCAGACAGGTCAGTCCACGACCACGACCACCCCCCTCCCCCCACCACACGCCCCCTTGCTGGACTTCAAACCCTCTCTTTCACTCCTCCTCTTCCCCTACCGTTCCTGCTGCCCGTGTCACGCTGCGAGCAGGCCCGCGCGCTCCCCTCTCGCGCTGCTGACTACCACGTCGCTGGCCACTCGCACACAGTGCAGAGTACACACTAGGCTGGCTCGTTCGACGCTGGTAACCAGTCAGCTGAACACCACTCTTGCGATCGCACAGCACAGCACGACTCAATAACTGACGAATATGGTCGGCAATTCCATCACTATCATCATCATCTCACCTTCATGCTCGAGTGAGTCGTTGAATAAAAGATTATTATCTTTGTCAAAAAAAAAGATTAGCAGAGCTTGCTCAGCTGTGTAAGTACGCTGATTTGGTCGCTACCACTCGTCGAAGGTTGCGCCGCCATCTTTGCAAGCGAGACAAAGCGCTGGCTGGTCATCCAGTCAGTGATGAGGAAAAAAATGGTCTTTCCCCTCACGTGTGGTCATTTGCATATCATTTTAATACTGCTGCAGACATATAAGGCTTACTACGCACACTCTATTTCAGTCCTTTGATAGGAATAGTAACGAATGAAAATTCAAGAAAAATGCATGACGTCAGTGGACGGCCCATAGGCACTGGAAGTACATTTTTACTGCAACATACACACTAGACGCATTATAAATAACAACATACACACTAGACACGTTATAATATAACAACATGCCACACTAAAGCGTTATAATACAACATACACACTAGACGCGTTTCTAATAACAACATACACCACTAGAAGCGCATATTAATAACAAATACACACTAGACTGGACGTGTTATAATAAACAACACACACCACTAGACGCGTTTATAATAACAACATACACACTAGACGCGTTATAATAACAAACATACACACTAGACCTGTGATTGCAGGGAGATGCTTCAGGAGCCAGCGGACAACGAACTCCTCATGCAGCTCTGCCTACATCAGCACCTTCACCTGGAGAGATAGCCTCCATCAGCAGCAGCAGCAGCCAAGACTTGATTTTTATCATCGTTCTTGTGTTCATCGCATCGTTATTGATTGTATCGTCGTTCTTGTTCATCGCATCATTATTGTATTGTTATCGTCTTTCGTGTCCATCACATAATCATGATTTTATCATTTGTTCTTGTTCATCGAATCATCATTGATTGTTATCGTTCGTTCTTGTTCATCGCATCATCATTGATTTTTATTCATCATCGTTCTTGTTCATCGCATCATCATTGAGTTTTATCATCATTCTTGTTCATCGCATCATTCATTGATTGTTATTGTTGGTTCTTGTCCATCGCATCATCATTGATTGTTATCATTGTTTTGTCAGCCATGCATCATCATTGATGGTTATCATCATTCCTTGTTCAATCGCATCATCATTGATTGTTATTGTTGTTCTTGTCCATCGCATACATTTGATTGTTATCATTGTTCTTGGTCCCATCGCATCATCATTGAGTGTTATTGTCGTTCTTGTTCATCGCATCATCATTGATTGTTATGGTAGTTCTTGTCCAATCGCATCATCATTGGTTGTTATCATCGTTCTTGGTCATCACGATCATCATTGATTGTTATCGTCATTCTGTCCATTGCATCATCATTGGATTGTTATGGTAGGTTCTTGTTCATCACACATCATCATGATTGTTATCATCATCATTCTTGTTCATCGCATCATCATTGATTGTTATCATCGTTCTTGGAGATAAGCCCCATTGTCAGCAGCATCATTTTGATTTGTTATCATCATTTTGTTCATCGCATCATCATTGATTTGTTATCATCGTTCTTGGAGATAAGGCCCTATCGTCAGCAGCATCACCATTGATTGTTATCGTCATTCTGGTTCATCGGCGGATCGGCGTCCGGGAAGCACCAGCTACAATCAGAATTGAGGAGGGCATGCCATTGAAGACAAAAGAAAAACAACAAACCAACCAACAAAAAGTGAAAAAAAAAAAAATCACCTGCTCTAGGGACCTGAACAGGTCAGTCCTGTCCCCAGTCACATGCTCTCTGGGCAGCCCCTTGTGACCCTGGCATATTGCAGACGTCTCTACAGCATGGTCCGGTGCCACAATTAAAGGCATTGGGCTTATGGGCTGACACTTCGGCACCAGGATCTGAGAAACACATACTTCCCACACTTCCTCAGTTCTCCAAGACATTGCATGTTGAATGTGGTGGACAGTTCCCGGAAAGCGCCACAATAAAGTCTGGGGCAAAGTGGTAGGTGGTAGGATCTGTTGTTCTCATTACTGGACTGGATATCTGTGTAAGGAAAAAAAAAAGGAAAAAAAAACAAGAAAAGAAAATCACTCATTTGATATCCATCACATTTCACACCTCCTCACCCACATCCCCCTTCTCCTTTCTCCTCTTCCCCATCACCTCCTTTCCTTCATCAGTTTCTTCTTTTTCTTTTTCATGTGTGTGTGGTGCATTTACAGTTTCTTCTTTTTTGTTTTTGGTGTGTGTGTGCATCTAGTTGTTTGATAAGGGATTTTTAAATTGAAAAAAAAAAAAATTCAGTGAAGGTTGCAGTTTGCATCTGGGGACAACACAATGGGAAAAAAACCCGTTGCATACACACAGTTGCAGGCTGTTGTGCACTGAAATAAACTGCTGGGACAGGTACGCAAAGATGGTCCATGAAAAAAATGCCACAAAAAGTGCGATTCTGTAACAGATCAGTGCTGGAATGACTACCTGGAATAAGCTTCATTATTCTTATCCCACGGATACTCTGTAGAAGAAAGAAAGATGGACAGAATTTAGCAGGAAGCAGATGACCATCTAGAATGGCCAAACCACTGCAAGACCGCGGGAAAAAGAGCGAGACTCGCCATGTTTTACAAAATCCACCACGGACATGGCCTGCATCAACCTCTCGGAACTTCCCCTTGTCAGCGCCAGAAGACGTTCTTCAAGGCGCGCCCCACCACCTCCACTACAACGTCCCACAGAGCCGCAATGACTACCACCATCAAAATCTCTTTTTCCCAAGGACCATTTCGGAGTGGAACAAGCCCTTCCTGCAGAGAATGTGTCGGGCGCCATCCCTGGCTGCCTTCCAGGCCAGGATGGCACGCCTCCACTAAACCCTCCCCCAAGAAACCCCCTCCCTTTGGCCCCCTTCCCCCTCCCTCCACCCCTGCTCGGTAAAGTATATTCCGTACCCCAAAATTCATTCCAGGCGCCTTTAATCACTCATGTTGATGTGGAAAGGAAGACATCTGTTATCATGGAATATCTGACCGTAAACCAGTGAGAGGGTGGCAGAGCTGAGTTTGGAGTTTATTTCTCGCTACTGTGCGGCATCTCGGTGAAACTGATTGACTTTCTGCTTTCTGACTTACGAAACGGTTGGCTGCCAGGGGTTTTTGCTGGTTGACAGGATCGGCGTGCAATGTGGGGGGGGGGGGGGGGGGGGGAGGGAGGGGAGGTGGGCGAGCACGCATGCGCATGCGTTCCAGGAAGGCCTGTTTGCATACTTGAACTGCTTCCTTGTCAAACTGTGTTGGAATGTTGAGACCTTGATTGAGCTCCAATCAAAACTGTGTCTTCATGGACCAGATTGGTTAGTATTATTGCCATGTAATTTATAAATCACTAGAATATGTTGGCCATTGTTTTGTCAGTGTTTTGTTGGTAAATGGGGCCTATCCTTTTTTTTTCCGTCCTCGTCTCTTGTAGTCATATTGTCAGCTTTTAATTAGACATTTTCACAAAAAAAGGAAAAAATCCAAAGTGAGACTAGAAAAATTGATGGAGAAAAATGTAAACAATTTCATTAATTTCATTTGCTCCCTCGATGAAACAAAGGGACATAACTTCAACCCCAGTTCTCTTTATTACCCCATCTCTTAGTACACCGAATTGAATGTAGTAAAAAGAACTCAGTAAAAGTAAACATATAGAAAGAACAAGAAAAACTTCACTGTTTTTCTGGTTAAGAGAAAGTATCTCTGTTCGGTGTGTGTTCTTATGTGTGGTGCACCATCTTAAATCTTGTCCGTACTGCCAGCTTTTTTTCCACTGGTTTTCCATTGAAAGTCAATGTTTGTATGGAATCTGTTGCAAAAAATGAAGTTAAGCGATAGCCATCAAATGTAAAGTTCTATAACATGCACAGTGTCTCTTAGAAAATATTGGAGATACAATATTTATGAAAAGCATGTACGAATGTAGTTTATTTAGAGGAATGAACACTAGGTTTCTTTTACAACATTACTAAACATAGTGCTGATCACGTTACTCTAAGCAATTCTGACTTCCTTCTTGTAAGCTTTTTAAGATTTCCACTATTTTGGCCATTCAGTGACAGCTGTGGTAATATCTGTAAATACTGTCTTTTTTAACTTGTCTTCCTAAGAAGCTGTGATCTCTATGTGAATAAATTGTCTCAATCATCGGAAAAAAAAAAAGTGATGACCCCAGAGAAGTCACAGCAATCGTCACAAAGAATGGTGGAAAGACACACACACACACACATACACACATGCGCACAAACACACCCAACACACACCACACCACACACACACACACACACACACACACCACTTGCTTCCTTTATTCTATCAATTTGAGTGTAAAAGCTGGCTCTAGATTGTATTTAGTTTTTAAAAAAAAGTCTCCACCACTCCACTGCAAATTCTCAAGCAACAGAAACCATTGCGTGAGGCTGATTAAGGTATGCAGACAGTTGTGCAGAAAGAGGTGTTGCTGTTGTTGTCGTACCCTGGCTAAAAGACTCCAGGATCACATCTGAACACGAGCTTAAGTACTTGAACACTATGGTACAAATGCATCAGCTAGGGTGATGAGCAGCATTACGTATTTGGCCGTTTTTAATTACTCTGCCCAAGTAGACAGTCTAGTCTGACACAGCCTTAAGCCAAGGCTGTGCAGAAAAGAGTTAAAGTCACTTGATTGAAGTTATGTTCCTTTGCTGTATCACCCAGACCAAAATTTGCAATGTCAAGCACATCCATGGTGTTTCCATTGCTCTCTCTCCGCTGTGTCTCAATCCATAGGGACCAAATCATGCTGATGATCTATGTGTACTGAACAGGAAGGTGTGCTCACCAGTAGAAAAGGCTTTCTTACAAGTCCATCTTTGTTGTATTTTGGATATGTTTTTTTTTTCCATGCCCTAGTTGGAGAAAAATAGAGTTTCACTTGATTTGATGTACAGGCCGTCAAAACTTACTACAACGTTGACTTAAGGAGCTTACATGCTCATCAGATGCCAACAGGGTTATTTCAAATGTGCTGTTTTACAGGTATGTGTGTTTGGTGTTAGTGTGTGTGTGTGTGGTGTGTGTGTGTGGTGTGTGTGGGTGTGTTATGGTGTGTGTGTGTGTGTGGTGTACACGTGTATGTTGGTGTGTGTGTGTGTGTGTGTGTGTTGTGTGTGATTGAATGAGTGCTTACTTAACCATTCAGTTTGCCTTAGAAAGAATGGCCATTTTTTGTATCTCTGAGAGGGGAGAATAGTAAACAGTTGATTTTGAGATTATATGACTTAACTCCAGTTAAATTTAGTATGACTGGAGTCAAGACATACACCTAAAATATTGTTATTACATTTGAAGTAATATGTTTGACAGGGTCTTCATATGATGCACCTACATAGGTGACTGATAAAAGCTGTGTTTATTTGAACAGATGTTTTTGTGCTCGGTGGCATGATCAGGGGAATTGGTTCATCATCTTGTTTCTACTGCAGACAATGAATGTGCTGCTGTTAGTAGCCGTATTCATACTAAAACTGATAAGCTCTTCTGGTATACAATGCATGTTTGACTTTTTTTCAAATACTCTAATGCAATTGGATTTGTTTGTTATGAAAAACTGAAGTCAGTTTTCTATGGCCATTGGATTTGCTTGTTATGAAAAATGAAGTCGGTTTTCTATTGCCATAATGTGTTATGGAGTGAATGTGGTCATTTTTTGCGGAGTGTTGTCATATATATTTAACGATCGGAATAGTTATTGTGAGCCAACAGGAAATCTAAATCGGTGTAAGAGGAAGGCATTGGCCCTGTCTGTCTAAGAGGAACAAACAGTGGACTTAATCATGGTATGAGTTTTATAAAGTTGGTGGCATTGGCACAAGTGCTTAGCGCTCCCAAATCTCATATGAAACTTTTCATTTTACAAACTACTTATCAATGTTTTCATGAAAATAACATGGTTTCTCTGTCAGTAGAGATTGGTTTTAGGACTGGTCACTTTTTGAATGAGCGTGTTGTGTGATTGACATTGATTCACACTGGTACTTGTTTTGGGATGAACTACATCATCCACATTGGTTCAGACTGGAATAAGAAGGTGACTTTGGGATGGGACTATGTCATCAACATTGGTTCAGATGGTTACTTGGGATTGAACTATGTTGTCAAACATTGGCTCAGGACTGGGCGACTTTGGGATGAACTATTGTCATCAACATTGGTTTTTTGGTTCAGACTGGCTTCTTTGGGATTGAGCTATGTTGTCAACATTGGTTCAGAACTGGTGACTTTAAGGTATGAGCTGTGTTGTCAACATTGGCTCAGACTGGTGGGACTTTGGGATGAGCTGTTGTTGTCCCCAACATTGGTTCAGACTGGTGACTTTGGGATGAGCTCTGTGTTGTCAACATGGTTCAGACTGGCTACTTTGGGATGAGCTGTTGTTGCAACATTGGTTCAGGACTGGGACTTTGGGATGAGCTGTGGTTGTCAACATTAGGGTTCAGACTGGTGACTTTGGGATGAGCTGTGTGGTCAACAATTGGTTCAGACTGGCTACCTTTGGGATGAGCGTGTTGTCAAACATTGTATCAGACTGGTGACCCTTGGGAATGAGCTGTGTTGTCAACATTGGTTCAGACTGGCTACTTTGGGATGAGGCTGTGTTGTCAACATTGGTTTCAGACTGGCTACTTTGGGAGAGCTGTGTGTTGTTGTCAGCAGTTGGTTCAGACTGGTGATGTAGGGTGGGACCTGTGTGCAGTGGCCAAGTTCCCAATGTGAAGGATTTCCGGGTAGTCTGTTAAGCTGAAAAGTACCAGCACTGCAACCCTTTATGTCTTCATTAGGATTGTGTCAGTCCCCTTTAGTTCTGGATTTTTTTGCCTGATTTTTTCATCCAAAATCTCAGTTACCCACCCTCCTATCTTTTTACCACATTTATGCCTTCTGTATCATTTCACACTGTTTTTTTTTTCACCCAAAGTTGTCTGGTGTTTAATGTTTTTGAAGGAACTCTGGTTGGTTTTCAGTCTCGTGGTGTGTGTGTGTGTTTGGGTGTGTGTGTGTGTGTGTGTGTGTGGTGTGTGCGCGCGCAACGCGCGCGCGGCGTGTGTGTGTGTGTGTGTGTGTGTGTGTGTGTGTGTGTTGTTGTGTGAATCCTGTGGGGTTTTTAAACATGCCATGGTGGTTTAGCTTGGCTGGAAAAAACAACTGAAAACATGAAAGTCCTCGCTCATCTGCCAAATCATGTCATTCAATACCATTATCCATCTGACCTGTTTTCTTCGTTCTTCGTTCAGCTGACCCAGGTATTCACCTTCTTTCCTATTTGTGTATCAACTCTGTCATGTGTTTTTATGGCAATATTCATTGAAAAGCAGCGCAATAAGCTATCCAGTGCTGTGATTTGCATGTACAGTCTTCCGTCATACCTCCTGGCAGACTGAGGCATTTCTCAATTGATGAGTAATGTTGGTAGTTGTATTCATTGTTTAATATACATTATTACTTTACCACATGCTTTGTTTTGTGGCGTGTGCTAATGACTTGTGGTATCGGTGTACATGTGACCCCTGTACATAAATGGACACTGCGTTTTACGGTCATTTCTTGGCGTTACAAACGTGTTATGTAAAGAGTAGTAGTCTTCCATATGCAGCAAAAATATCACCATGACGCAAAATAGAAAGTCACCAGACATCCTATATTCTTTTTTGTGTAAAATACCAGTGGTCATCTTTCTGTAGGAGTCTTCAACTCGCCCCTCAAAAGAAGGAAGGAAATTAGTCACAAAGTTAGAAGATGGTGAACTTTGAAAATGGCAAATATTTTTACTCCAAATATGGTGTTGATAGACTTTGAAAATTTTACAAAGCCTAAGAGAAAATGTTATTTGGGGGGACCAAACATATTTTCTCTTTTTTTCTTCTTGATGATTAAAAGATACCCTAAAAAAAAAAAGTTTCAAATGGTTTCAAAGGATGAAAATACTTCACAATCTGAGCTTTAAGATCAGCATCAAAGTCCAAGAGGGGAGGTAATTTTAGTTTCATTTTACTGGATTAAAAAAAAAAAAGGAATCTTTTTGCCATATGACGTGCTCTGTTGTATGCACAGTTTGCAGCCCCCAAAAAACATATTTGTGTTTACAATCTTTGAAATACAAAACTGGATGTTATTTCACTAAGGCTCTAAAGGTTCAGACTGAATAGTTTCAAAATGGTTTCAAAGGATGAATACTTCACAATCTTGAGCTTAAAGATCAGCCATCAAAGTCCAAGGAGGGAGGTAGGTTTTAGTTTTAATTTACTGGATTAAAAAAAAGGAATCTTTTTGCCATAATGACTGCTCTGTTGTATGCAACAGTTGCAGCCCACCAAAACATAATTGTGTGTTACAATCTTTGAATACAAACTGGATGTCATTCACACTAAGGCTAAAGGGTTCAGACTGAAAGAAAAAATGATGTGGTATAGGTATAGAATGTCAGGTAATGGGTGTAAGCTATCATGGCAGGTTTAAAAAGAAAAAAAAGGAAAAGGTTGAGTCTGCTTTCTCTCACCCAGTTTTTGAGGGAAAGGGAGTTGGGGGGGGAGGGGGAGGGCTTGTACCGGTAACATGGTTTTTTTTTTTCCTGCACTATACTCTGCAGAACAAAAACTAGGCGAAACACTCTTCTTAATGCACTCATAAATAAAATCTTATGTAGAAAACATACTTCTATCTATCTGTCAATCTATCTATCTATCTATCCTGAAAGCTTGAAAAATCCAACAATACTTTGTCCATGGTGTGTGTGAGTGTGTGATAGAGAAGAGAGAAAAAAAATCAGCCAGTTCAACAAGGAAAAGAAAGAAAGAGAGAAAAAACATTAATAATTCATACTAAGAAAATCCAAAATATAGATAGAGAGAGAGGGAAAAAAAAAATATCAGTTTCAATGAACAAAAAAAAAAAAGAAAGAAAAAAAAACATGGAAATAATTCATACGAAGAAATCCAAAAATGCAAAGTTTTGAAAACACAACAAAAACAGCTAACTTTATACTGTCACATTAAATAAGATTGTATTCCAGTTAGTATTCTACTGAACCATTTTTTATTGCATATTACAGATTAGGCACATCATCAGACCATAGAGGACATAGAGACAGACAGTCAGAGACGCATGCAGAGACAGACGGCCATAGAGAGACAGGTAGACAGGCAGATCGACAGGACAAATCAACAGAGAAAAAGGAGGGAGAGACAGAGAGAGAGAAAGAGAGAGGAGAGAGAGAGTATCTTCAACAATAGAAGCAATAGAATTAAATAACTCTATGAATTTTCCATCGAAATTCATTTTCAGTGCCTTTTTAGGTGATAGTTTAAAGAACAGTATTTCATAGGGGCTGTTAAATTGTTCCATGTAATTTTCCCTCCTGAATATATGAAGCTAGATTAGTTGAGATTATTACAGGGTCTGGGAAAGGAAAGTTTTATGAGCATGTCTGTTTTTCATTAATCACAAAGTTTCCGATGATTTTCTTTTGGAGCTATTCCTTTAACTTCATTAGAATGTTAATGCTTGAAAAGTCTGTGAAAGAAGAGTCTGTCCTTTTATAGAAGAATGGCTAACTTCTTATAATCATCTCCTGTGAAGGAATTATATGTTAACTACATTATCTTTTATGGCTGTCTTAAATAAATAAAAAAAACCTATTTGTTTCAAATTTGTTTAACTAGAATCATCCCTAAAGATGGACGTGTAGCGATGAGAGATAGAATTATATGCATGACAATTAATAAATTCTTTTAGAAAACATGTTTTCCAAATTTGGTAATGCGATAATACAACCTTCAATCATTGTCAGTAATAGCCTCTAGCACTTCATTATGATGTTACAACTTCAATTGTTTGGTCTTTGACATACAGTGGTGTAAGCAGAAACTTCATTTTTCTGCCATTTTTGCTTGTGTGTAGTCACATACATACTTCTTGTTTTATTTGCATTTAGGAACCTTGGTTCATTTAAGTCCATTTTCATCAATATTACAATATTGTTCTGAAGATTTGTTACTAGAATGGTAGGATTAACAGGGTTAGATTGTAGTGGAGTGTTGTTCATTTTGGTCCATTTAATCAGTCTATCAATTTAGCTCTGAAGGTTGTTTACGTAAGTGATAGGATTAAATCTGTTAAAATTGTAGTGAAGTATCTTCAGCAAACATTTTATACACAGTTTTGTGTGTGTGTGTGTGTGTGTGTGTGTGTGTTGGTGTGTGTGTGTGTGTGTGTGTGTGTGTGGGCATGCATGCATGCATGTGTGTGTGTGTGTTTTGTGTGTGTGTGTGTGTGTGTGTGAGAGAGAGAGAGAGAGAGTGAGTGCGTGTGTGACGGGTGGGTTGACTCAGTTTTGTATGTTTTTCAAAGCACATTGTTGTGGACATATGTGAGTGTAAAACATTGGGGGTGCCGCTTGAAGCTCTCAACAGAAGATAACTGCTCTTCATTGAATGTTCTTCATTGGATGAAAAAAGGCTGACTCATCATTATTTTGTGGGTGTTATTTTGTTCTTACCCTTACCCTATACAAAAAAAAAAAAAAAAAACAAAAAAAAAAAAGTATCAGTAGCTTACCTGCTGCATGCATTACAATCTACTAGGAAAAACAAATACAATTTGTGGAAAGCTCATCCTATGTTTTGTTATTTGCTGGAATCTCATTTGTGGAGCTATAGAACAATTTGTTCAGTCACTTTTTTTTTATACACACCTGTCATTCTGTACGAATAGTTCAACTGTACATAAAGGCAACAGGCATGACAGCTTTTGGCATTTTGGTGGATTTCTTTTATTCCAGCAAATCTTTACATGCAAACAAACATTTGCAAAATTGAAAAGAGGCATGCTGGGAATTTTTCCAAAGTCCTCCTGTAACCAGCGTCTTTAGTTGTATCATGGGAAAAGAAGCAGAAGACAGAAATGACATCACTTGTATTCCTTAACCATTTTTTTAATTACTTTATTGACATTGCTATCTGATCTGTATGCTGCTGATCTGTATGCTGCTTTGTGTTTCTCTTTTTCATTTTGTCGTATTGTGGTTTGTCTGTTCATTTGATTGTTTTCTTTGGTATGTGTGTATATGTCTTTTGGTTTTGTTTCACTTTTTTTCAAAGGGGGATTTGGTGTGTGTGGGTGTGTGTGTGTGTGTGTGTTGTGTGTGTTGTGTCTAAAGTAAATGTGTGTGGTACTGTTGTTTCATCTAAAAGAAAATCTGTGAGTCTCAAAATAAGCAACAGTGTTGAATCCTTATTGTTTTGTCCGTGAATGAAATACTCTGTTGATAGCAAATGTATTACATGAGATTTGGGCATAAAAATGTGATTTGGCAAAAATTGGCAAAATATTCTTAATTGCCCCGGGTAAACTTTACACAATTACCATTCTGCCAGAATGCTTTGCATAAAAACTTCTGTATCTATGTACTTAAAGAGTTTTACGTAAAATTCCAGTCCCAGTTATTTTAGTAGCTGATGCTCTTCATTGCTATCTGCACACCCATCAGTGGTGAAAAGAACAAACTGGATATGTAACCTGTTTGTTTATCATTTGTTTTTTTTTCATATTTACTCATACTATTGGTTGGTTGGTAGGGGGAAGGGGGTGTTCTTATTGTCACATCAAGTTTTTCTTCTCTGTGTCCTGTCCTCCCTCCCCAGTGGCTCTCACATGTGTGCCATTGCTGGGATATAGATCTGTCACTTGGGTCTCTCTCCCCTCTCCTGAAATGAAGAAAGCTTCTGTGGGGCTGATTCCAATATAACAGCAGCATCTATGTAAATCCTTGAAAGTCCTTAAACTCTGAGGACCCATTTTCAAGCACCAGAAAAAAATCCTTTGAAATTTAGTCTTATAGATGGCTGAGACTGTTTGACAGTGCTTGGAATGAAGATTTTATTGAAGCAGTTTATATTTTGGTGTGAAAGTTGCAAAATCAAACAGAGAAATAATAATAATGGTATTTTTTAAAGCAAAAATTCAGGTTCATTTTGTGTAAGATGCTAAAAAGTGTTCCCTTCTCTATCATCTCTTCCAAAGGAAATTCTGCTGAAGTGATTGTAAGAGGCAACTGAAATACGTGAAAGGCCTGTAATTCTGTATTACAGTCCTTAAAAAAAACCATGTTTAAAATAATCTTAAATAAATGTCAGCGAACCGCCCAGAGAAACGTGGACAAACAAGTCACAAGACAAAAAACACAACGCGTTTTCGACCTCTTAGGTCTTCCTCAGGTGAAACAAAAAAAAAAGATAACGAAAATGCACTTAGCTTTGATCGCTTCAGATTGCTTCTGTGTTCAGCGCAAGGAAGAAGGAGTTGAATGAGAACGAGGCTGTTGGAAGCCACACTTTTAATTTTTTGTTTGAAGCCTGAACCCAGAACTTACTACCACAGTAAATGTAAATGACTGACTGGAGGTGAAAAATTTTAAATAGTAGCAACACTAGGCTTGGTGGTGGTTGAAAGCAGGTTGTAGCAGTAAGAGTAGCAGCTGGTGTTGATTTACTATTGTTTTTTATCTATCCCTTTGCTTTAGATACACACTCATATATAGATAGATTTCCTGATTCAGAGCCAGAGCTAGATATATGGATAGATTGATTCGAGATGGTTACCATTGTGATTCAGGAAATGCAAGTATCATGGAAAGGGTCGTGAAAGTGGCTGAAAATCTCTGGAGCCAGGTGGGGGGAGGGGGAGGGGGCATTTTATAGATTGTCTGTTTTTTGCCGTGTTTGCTGAATGTACATTGTTTCTTCTGAGCCTTTCTACAGAAGTGGAAATAACAAGAACTGAGATTTTGTTTATTGTTAAGATTAATGTTGGGAGATGGTGTGTGTGATTTTTTTTCCTTCCCCTTTTTTGCATTGTTTTGTTTGTTTTTTGTAATTTTGAGATATTTTATGAATTGTTGTGTGGGTTTTCTTCATTATGTTATTCCACAGCATAGTCAAACTGTACCTGGCATGCTGTTTTATAATGATAATTGTTTTGTTTGTGACATTGATCACTGGTTGGTGGGTGTAAACTTGGGGGGAAAAAAGCTCCTCACAGTTGAAAGTCTCCTTCATGTTCTTTCTAGTGTTTCATTGACATTAGACACCGCCCCTGCAGGTGTCCCCTTAGGCTCGATTCTCTCTGGTTGGACAGATCTGTGTGCACATTCCGGTATAAAGCTGAGGCGGTGATCTTTGTCTGGTGGTCCAATGGTTGCTTTTGTTAAGACATACATTGTCCCACGATTGTTTATTATACTTTGGCAATGAAAAACCCATTTGATGAGTTATATTGTGGTGCTGTTGTGGGGGGGGTTTTATCTGTGCGAGTTTGGTTATCAGTTTCAACCAAAACTCTGACAGGAAGCAGGGCATTTCGCACGTTAAGAAAAACTAGCTGCCTGTTTAAATTTGGTGAGAACAGAAAAACTGTTGTGAAGTGATGCATGTGCTCGAAGTCATCACTT
>JADBJO010019893.1:0-32364 GCA_016801955.1 Conus betulinus | reverse complement strand
TTGCCAACCATTTCCAAAGCTGTTCCAACACATTCTGCTCAAACTCATTTGCATTCCAGTTCCTTTTGTAATCGTGGTTATGCCACTTTCCTGCTTTACATCCTTTGCTGCTTCTCATCTTTCAGTAGTTTTTTGCTGCAGTTTTTTTTCAGATGTTCCGACTGACCTTCCAGCTATCCATTTTGTGTCTTAAGATTTATCTTCTCTCCAAAATTGGCACTTCCCCACAAATGTCAGTATAGAAAATCATTCTTTCCAATTTTTTTTTACTTGCCATTTAGTTTGCTACTTGACTTCTCCTTTGAAAAAACTGTTTTCCTTTGTCCAATGTCTCATATTTATATTTTTTAGTAGTTCCCTTTACGAAAATCGCAAACTTGAGTATTCTCACATGATGCAGCCTTACTTTAGGTTTTTTTTTATTTTTATTTTTTTTTTTTTTTAGCTCAAGATGGTTTCTTTCCTCTTTGATTCTATCCCTTATATGCTTGCCTGGCTACTTGATAGATTCCACATTCTTTTTGTTATCATTGTTAGATGCCAAAATACCACTTAACCACAATAGAGTGGAAACTAATGCCATATTTGATACACAGGAGAAAAACAGACATGTGAATTTTCAGCATCAATTTATCTTCTCCAAAGTCACAAACAGGACATAAAAATGCACGAAACCGGAATTTCCAAACTATACACGATTGCATCTTCTTCTTTCATTTGGGGGAGGAGGGGGTGTGTTTAGTCACCGTCACACCCTTTTGGGAGCTATATGTAGATGGGAATTAGGTGGTTGTGCCGCACCACCTATTTGCTATCCTCCTGGCATACCTCCCCTCCCACCTTTCTTCTGCTGCCGTTCCATTTTGTTCTTCTAGAAACTCGAAGTTTTGCTTCTAATTTGTGACCTTCTTGATATATTCCAACATCTTTTTCTTATTAGTGTTAAAAGCAAAAATCCACAAACACATATTACAGAGTGGCACTTTATGCTTTGCTTGATACAACAGAAAAACAGTCACAATGATTTTACTAACCATTTATCTTCTCCAGAAGTCAAAAAACGACACAAAAATGCGCCAAAAACGGGATTTCCCAAACTATACAGATGCAGTCTGCTTCTTTCATTTGGAGGAGGAGGGGGCGTGTTTATCACCGTCACCCACCTTTTGTATGCATATGGAGGTGGGACTCTGGTTGTTGGGCGCACCACTTATTTGCTACTCCATGGCAATACCTCCCCCTCCCACCTTTCTGCTGCCATTCCATTTTGTTCTTCTGAAAACTCGAAGTTTTGCTTAAATTTGTGAACCTTCTTGATATATTCACAATTTTTTTTGTTATTAGTGTTTTAGATGTCAAAATAGCACTACACATACAATACAGAGTGGAAATTAATGCCAAATTTGATACAGGAGAAAACAACACACGTTGATTTTAGGGCACCAATTTATCTTCTCCAGAATCACCAACATGACGTAAAAAATGCACGAAACTGTATTTCCAAACAACCATTGCAGTCTGCTTCTTTCATTTGGGGGAGGAGGGGGCGTGTTTTATCTCCATCACACCCTTTTGTATGCCATATGGAGATGGAATTAGGTGGTTGGCTCGCACCACGTATTTGCTATCTCCATGGAAATACCTCCCCCTCCCACCTTTTCTGCTGCCGTTCCATTTTGTTCTTCTGGAAACTCAAGTTTTGCTTAAATTTGCCAACCTCATCTTTTGGAATCATTTTGAATTTTAAATTCAAAGCTGTCACTGTTTATCTCTTATGAATCATTTAGCTAGGAAGATGGAGGAGGAGATGGGCGCATCACTTCTTATTCCCTACTTACTGCAATATCAGCTTTGCATCTGCATCAGTTCCTGCCTGAAACACACATGCTTTTCACTACACTGCATTTTGCTTCGTGGCCAGCCAGACTGTAAATGTAAACTGAACGGTGCTTCATTTACTGCTTATGTTTGGATCTTTCCGCAACCTCCTGTACATTTTATAACACTTGCTTACAGACCATGCGAGACATCATGTGTTAAGTTTTTCATCCTTCCCCTTCTCTTCCAAATCTCAGGTGTTCTCACTCTTTCTAGTGACTCTTCTTTCCATTCTTCCCCACTTTGTGCATTATCACCACTCCCCATGTTTCTGCCTCAACTTAAATTAAATCCATTCATGATACGGTCTCTTACACTTCCCATTTATATAATTTTCTTTTTGCACTGTTAAATTCCACTTTTTAAAGCCTGCAACTTTTTTTCCTTTCATGATGTATTTCCAATCTCCTTGTCTCATTCTTGCACTTCTCCGTATGCACACGTTTGATGTCATCTCCCCCTTACCATCTATACCTTCTCTTTTCCTCACTTTCTCAGTTTCTCCTGGCTGTTTATCATCATGAGGTGAGTTTCACTCTTCTCCCTGTTCTGTGTCCTCCAGAGTTCGTTGTTGGCATTTCCTTCTCATTTTCAACAGTCAGTTTTAAAACCATCGTCACCATCCCTTCTGCTGCTTATGCCCCCTTCCTCTTCCACACATTATGTCGTCTTCATTGTTAAGTCCCTTTGAGCTTGAGTCACTTCTTGATATATTCACATCCACTAAACACACAATACAGAGTGGAACTTTATGCTTTATTTGATGCACAGGAGAAAACAGACACATGATTTTTTCAGCACCAGTTATTTGTATTCTCCAGAAGTCGCAAACATGACATAAAAATGAGTGAAACCGTATTTTTCAAACTATACAGATTGCAGTCCGCTTCTTTCATTTGGGGGGAGGGAGGGGGCGTGTTTATCACATCACACCTTTTGTATGCTATATGGAGATGGGAATTAGGTGGTTGGGCGCACCACTTATTGCCAGCTCCATGGCAGTACCTCCCCTCCCCCTTTCTGCTGCCGTTCCATTTTGTTCTTCGGGAAAATCAAAGTTTTGCTTAAAATTGCGAACCATCATCTTTTGGAATCATTTTGATCTTGAATTGAAAAGCTGTCACCATTCATCTCCCTATGGAACCATTTAGCTAGGGATGAGGAGGATGGGCACATCTCTTCAATTCCCAGCTCACTGCAGTATCAGCTTTGCATCAGCATCAGTTTTCCTGCCTGAAACAAACATGCTTTATCAATGCATTTTGCTTCCGTGGCCAGCCAACTGTAAATGTAAACTGAACAGTGCTTTATTTACTGTTTATGTGTGATCTTTTCCAACCTCCTTATTTCCATTTTAACTGCTTGTTTACAGACATGCAAGACATCCTGTGTTCTTAAGTTTTCTCCAGTTTTCTTCTTCTGTCTGTCCCGTTTTCCCACTTTCTGCCCCTGTGACTGTGATATCTTGTCCAGAGACAATCTGTATTGTCGTCCTTACCTGTCCCCCTCTTCCAACTCCATTTCCCCCAGCATTCCAGTTCTCAGTATCCACCCTGTTCAGATCCCACTTTTCATTCCCCACACCTGTTCACCCCATGATCAGTGCTGTACAGGACCATCCACATTTCATTTCCTCTTTCAGTCTTTGTTTAACCTGCTCTCCAATCATTTTCCATGGCATCCTATCAAGTCGGTTCATTCCATTCCTTTTACTCATTCATACTTCTTCACCTCACTCCGAGTTACTCGTTTCCATTTCTTTTTCGAACCAATCCAGCCCCGTTTTCCTGCATCCTTGCTGTCACAACGTTACCCTTCAGATCACACTGCCTTCGTCCCCCCCCCCCCCCCCCCCCCCCCCCCCCCCCCCCCCCCCACTGAACCCTCGTCTGTCTCTTATATTTCCATAGATGGTTGAAAGTAAACTCATGCAATAGGCATTATGCTGAGAAAAAAAAACATGCAAACTATACAAAGGTCTTTTTTTTGCGAGCAAGTGGGGGGTAACTCATGCACACACCACACACACACACACACAACACACACTACAAACACATTCACACACACACACCACACACACACACACACACATGCAATCACCACCACCACCACACAAAAGTGGCATCGTTAAAAGTTGTTGACATAAACTTAGCATGGTGGAAACTGCATGTGAGGTCCAGTATTATGCAGACATTGAATGAACAGCCTTTTGCAAAAAGATGATGGCATGGTAAATGAGCAGGTTGTGCTCATACTCTGAACCAACATACAGTTTACTTTACTTTCCCAAAAGGGATTGTTTCTGTTCACAGGTACCACTGTTTGAAAATAATTTACGACTGTCAATGATTGGGACAGGCTGATGTCAGTGCATAGGAAATGCCCAGATATGAAAGATTATAATGATGTATTCATGCAGTGTAAGTGTGGAGCCAGTGTATTGCTCATATAATCATATGTACTTTTTGTGGAGGTGTGGGGTGGGTGTGAGGATGGATATGGTAAGCTCATTCAACCAAAATACCCAGAAAATTAACCATGTCTTGCAATACTAATAATGTCCATTCCTAACTGTCAGTACCCTTTCTTTCTGTAACTGATGTTTACTATTCCTTATCTGATTTGAAGGAGGCAGAGTTATAGATGTGATGGAATTGATGATAACATTCCAAAACTTTCAGCTCCAACACAGTTCAAAGTTGCAAAAGTTGTTACCCGTGTGTCCTGCAACCATTCACAACAAGCAATAACAGACCAATCCCAATGTTGCAAGTATTAGAAAAACACATACAGAGATGCAGTTATGACCATCTTAAGTTACACAATCTATTGAAGGAGAGTCCATCTGGTTTTAGAAAGGATCATTCATTTCATACAGTGCTACAAAAAAAAAGCCCTTAGTAGGGCTACTGGCATATAAAAATCAATGAAAGTACATTCTCTGGAGCATTGTTTGTTGATTTTGCGAAGGATTTTCATGTCGATAATTATCATTTAAAAAGAAAGATGCTTTTGGATGCTGTTGGATTCCCTTTTTGAACCTTTGGTGATGAGATACCACGGAATCGTAGACTGCGGTATATCTCTATTGATGCCAAGGGAGCACAAACACAATAGCGCTGTGCCTTCCTGACAAGTCCGATCCCACAGATGAAAGGCCTGGAGCAGACAATATGAATAGTTCTGTTGTTAGGATGGGTTACAGTGGTCCCCAAAGGCGGCTAATGAAGGATTTTTATATTTACATTTCCCCTGAATTTTCATTCTCAATCTCTTTATTCCCTTCGCACCACCACCCCCACCACACTCCCCCCTCTCTACCTTTTTTTCTCCATCAGATCATTAATGTAATGAGGGAGGAATTGTTAGCCTTCAGGAAAAAATTCTCCCAAGTTAATTTCTGGACAGTCTTCAACAATTTGTCAGTCTTAATTCCTCAACATCTAATGCATTACCTGTCAAATGTGTACCCTGAGCTCAGTTTTAAGTCCTTTCCTATTTTTTATGCAAAGAATCTCCCTCTACATATTGAAGGATCTTGTGACCTTTCTGTGATGATATCGAAGTTCATACAAGCAGCTTTAAGTTGATTGAAGGACATGTCTGCTATCAATAAAAGAAAGTGCAATGCAAAAAGTTGTATCTCTATAAGATCTGAAAACTATTCAATCCAAGTTTTGCATGAATTCTAGACATTCTGTAACACTTCATTATACCCTACCCAGAATTGACCCCATTTCACACAAGCCTTTGTAAGTCTGGTCCCCTTCCCTGAAACTCGCTTCCACCTGAGCGTAAGTACTGTTGAAACTCAGGTCTTACAGGAGAAAAATTTGTTTAAATATTTTGCACACTTCACTCGCTACACAGCTATGCAAAACAATTATTATCAATGCATATTCACATGATAATTAATATCATCTTACTTTCCAAAAGTGATGGTTGTTTTCAAGTACTGACTCAAAATGTTTTCCTACAATACTGTGAACGATTAGGCACACTGTATCGGTGTATGCAGATATCAGTATGTGAAAGATGTCTGACGTACTCGCCCAGTGTATGAGTGTGAGCCAGCTTATTGCTCCGTAAAATCATTTGCTCTTGATGGGGAGGGGGGGGGGGGGGGGTGGGGGGGGGCGGTCCTTAGAGGTGGAAAGGTGGATAAAATATTTTTTTTACTTCTCATTTTTATTATTCATTTATTTTATTTGCTTATGCTAGTTTGATTTTTTTTGCTTTGTGTTTTCCCCTTTGTCTTTTTTGTAATACTAAAGCATATTTGAATCTCTCTCTCTCTCTCTCTCTCTCTCTCTCTCTCTCTCTCTCTCTCTCTCTCCTCTCTCGCTCTCTCAAAAACAACAGTATTTTCTATTCACCACTGCCTTCAAAACCAATCTTGCATCATGAGCAACATTGAATATGAATATATTCTGTGCACTTGAACATGATTGCCTCATGAATCTGTGCTGTTCATTCCTCCTAAGGCTGTGTCGATACCATTTTGGTGATGCCTCCTGTATCTTCTTTCTGCATTGGAACTGTCAACAGAGTTCTGTGTACACAGCTGCTTTTTATTGTTGTATGTATATGTGAATACTGATATGAATCATTACTGTTCTCATTACACTTGGTTCTACATTGTGTAATAGTGGTCTGTGTCCTGTTACAGTGTGTGAAAGATTTGTCCCTACAGGGACAAGGGCCAGAAGAAAAAAAAAGCGTCTTGCTGGTTGCTCTTTGGAATAAATGTTATCAAGTGAATATCAAGTAGTAGTGACAGGATTTTTTTTTTGTCAGTTAAGGCTGCTGCTAATACTCCCTGAATGTAGTTTCCATGGGAAAGCAATTTTTCCCCATGGTTTGTTGAAAGCTGGTATGGTGGTGTTTGTGCATAGAACACCTGTGCACGTATGGTCCCCGGGTCCCCATGGGCTGCTAATGAAGCTTTTCTGTGATGATATCGAAGTTCTTACAAGCAGCTTTAAGTTGACTGAAGGACATGTTTGCCATCAATAAAAAGAAAGTGCATGCAAAAAAGTTGTTTCTCAATTAGTCCTGCAAACTATTCGATCCAAATTTGCATGGATTCTAGAAATTCTGTAACACCTCATTATACCCTACCTAGAATTGAGCTATTTCACACAAGCCTTTGTTAGTCTGGTCCCCTTCCCTGGAACTCACTTCCACCTGAGTGTGAGTACCGTTGAAGCTCAGTCTTACAGAACAAAAATTGTTATTTTGCACACTTTCACTCGCTAAACAGCTAAGCAAAATAATTATCATCAATGTCTTCTTTTTTTTTGTTTACTTAAGCATACTTCTCTCCCATCGTGAATCTCTCTCTCTCTCTCTCTCTCTCTCTCTCTCTCTCTCTCTCTCTCTCTCAAAAACAAAGTAGTATCTATTCACCACTGCTGCCTTCAAAACCAGTCTTGCATCATGAGCAACACTGAATACGAATATATTCTGGTGCACTTGAACATGATTACCTTACGAATCACTGTTCATTCCACCTAAGGCTGTGTTGATGCCATTTTGGTGATGCCTCCTGTATCTTCTTTCTGCATCAGAATTATCAACAGAGCTGTGTGCAACAGCTGCTTTTATTGTGTATGTATATGTGAATACTGATATGAATCATTACTGTTCTCATTACACGTTGGTTTCTACATTGTGTAATAGTGGTCTGTGTCCTGTTACAGTATGTGAAAGATTTGTCCCTAAAGGGACAAGGGCCAGAGGAAAAAAAAAAGCGTCTTGCTGGTTGCTCTTTGGAATAAATGTTATCAAAGTGAATATCAAGTAGTAGTGAGATTTTTTTTTTTTTTCAGTTAAGGCTGCTGCTAATACCCCCTGAATGTATTTCCCTGTGGAAAACAATTTTCCTCAATGGTTGGTTGAAAGCTGGTATGGTGGTATTTGTGCATAGAACACCTGTGCACATATGGTCCCCATAGGCTGCTGATGATGGATTTTATATTTACAATATATTTCCCTGACTTTTCATTCTCAGTCTCTTTATTCCCTTTTGCACCACCACCCCACGCACTCACTCATACTCTCTACCTTTTGTCTCCATCATATCATTAATGTAATGATGGAGGAATTGTTAGCCTTCAGGAAAATTTCTCCCAAGTTTCATTTCTGGACAGTCTTCAACATTTTGTTGGTCTTAATTCCTCCACATCTAATACATTACCTGTCAAATGTGGAGTACCCCCCGAGCACAGTTTTAAGTCCTTTCCTATTTTCTACGCAAACAATCTCCCTCTACATATTGAAGGATCTTGTGACCTTTTCTGTGATGATATCGAAGTTCATGCAAGCAGCTTTAAGTTGATTGAAGGACATGTCTGCTATCAATAAAAGAAAGTGCATGCAGAAAGGTGTATCTCAATAAAATCTGCAAACTATTCAATCCAAATTTTGCATGGATTCTAGAAATTCTGTAACACCTCATTATACCCTACCTAGAATTGACCTATTTCACACAAGCCTTTGTTAGTCTGGTCCCCTTCCCTGGAACTCACTTCCACCCGAGCGTAAGTACTGTTGAAGCTCAGATCTTGCAGAACAAAACATTGTTTCAATATTTGCACACTCGCCAAACAGCTATGCAAAATAATTATCGTCAATGCATATTCACATAATTCATATCATCTCACTTTTCCCAAAGTGATGGTTGTTTTCAAGTACTGTCTGAAAATGTTTTCCCACAATACTGTGAACAATTGAGCATGCTGTATCAGTGTATGCAAATATCAGTATGTGAAAGATGTGTGATGTGCTCACCTAGTGTTTGAGTGTGATCCAGCTTACTGCTCCATAAAATTATTTGTTCTTGATGGGGATGGGGGTCCTTAGAGGTGGAAAGATGGATAACATTTTTTCTCTTTATTTCCCTTTTCATTTTTATTTTGATTTTTTTTTATTTGTTTATTATTGTTATTATTATTATTATTATTATGTGTGCTTTCCCTTTGTCTTTTTTTGTAATACTAAAGCGTATTTGAATCTCTCTCTCTCTCTCTCTCCTCTCTCCTCTCTCTCTCTCTCTCTCTCTCTCATCCTCAAAAAACAGTATCTTCTATTCACCACTGCCTTCAAAACCAATCTTGCATCATGAGCAACAACATTGAATATGAATATATTCTGGTGCACTTGAACTTGATTGCCCCATGAATCGCTGTTTATTCGTCCTAAGGCTGTGTTGATACCATATTGGTAATGCCTCCTGCATCTTCTTTCCACACTGGAATTATCAACAGAGCTGTGTGCAACAGCTGCTTTTATTGTGTATGTATATTTTAATACTGATATGAATCATTATTCTTATTACATGTGGTTCTACATTCTATAATAGTGTTCTGTGTCCTGTTTTAGTATTCTTAGTCCCTAAAGGGGCAATGGCCAGATGAAAAAAGAAACCATCTTGCTTGTTACTCTTTAGAATACATATTTTCAAAGTGAGTATCAAGTAGTAGTGGCAGGATTTCTTTTATGGTCAGTTAAGGCTGCTGCTAATACTCCCTGAATGTAGTTTCCATGGGGAAAGCAATTTTCTCCAACAGTCTGTTGAAAGCTGGCATGGTAGTGTTTGTGCATAGAACACCTGTGCGCATATGACTATGTAATATTCTGTGTGCATGTGGGTATCAATGCTCGGTGTATATAATACTCTTGTCTGCGTGGTACATAGAAGATTGCATACACGCATGTACATTGGGCACTAGATACACATATCCATTGAGCATTACTTGTATGCATTTACCCCAATGTCCATGTACTGCTCGATATATGTGTGTGCATGGGCAAAATGCTCTGTACACATTGCTCACGTACACACACACACACACACACACACACACACACACATGTACATGAAGCGTTACATAGACACAGACCAGGTACAGGTTGGTTTCTGCCTTTATAGACCCTTTTCTTGTTTTTGTTGTAGAAACTTGCGTCATTTTTTTTTTCTTGTAGCAGTTTGACATTCCCTCTTTTTTATATATATATATATTTTTTTTTTTCCCCTTATAGCAGTTTGACATGCCATCCTTTTATATACCAAGCTATCAACAAATGAAGGTTTAGTGGACACTAATCGTGCAGAAACGTATTTTTTTGTGGCACTGAAATGTTTCTGTTTTCCACTCTGATGCTCTTGGCACAGCCTTATTTATAGGCATCAGATGCAATTGAGCTACCATGCTGTAACTGCATTTTGTTTTTCGTTGCTTTTTTGGATATGTTTTTTATAGTGTGTGAGTGTGTGTGTTCTGTTTTTTCTTTCCTTTTTTTGTACAACTTTCTTTCTTTTTTTTCCGTGGAAAAAGCCGTTTTACCCATAGTGTATTCAGCCAGCATGTGTGCTTGTGTTTAAAATACCAGTGTACATGTGCGTTATGCTCTGTATACATTTGGATGTCTAGGTAATGCTTACAGAAGTCATACAGAAGATTGCCTACACACAACGTACTTTGAGCACTAGATGTGCCTACACACAGAGCATTACACACATTTATACAGGCATTTACTCTTGTGTCTATCTAAAGCTTTGTGTAACAGCTGCTTTTTATTTTGCATGTATTTTAATACTAATATGAATCATAGTGTTCTGTGTCCTGTTTTAGTATTTTTAGTCCCTAAAGAGACATGGGCCAGATGAAAAAAAAAAGCATCTTGCTTGTTACTCTTTGAAAAAATATCAAAGTGAGAGTATCAAGTAGTACTGGCAGGATTTTTTTTTTTTTTTTAGTCAGTTAAGGCTGCTGCTAATACTCCCTGAATGTAGTTATTTGGGGAAAGCAATTTTCCCCATGGTTTTGTTGGAAGCTGGCATGGTAGTGTTTGTGCATAGAACACCTGTGTGCATATGTCTATGTAATATTCTGTGTGCTTGCAGGTATCCAATGCTCGGTGTATATAATACTCTTGTCTACATCATACACACAAGATTGCATACACATGTACATTGGGCACTAGACTGCATACACATGTACATTGGGCACTAGATACACATATCCACTGAGCATTACTTACATGCGTTTACCCCATGTCTATGTATTGCTCGATATATGTGTGTGCATGGGCAGAATGCTCTGTGTACATTGCACATGTGCATACACACACACCACACACACACACACACACACGCACACACTCACTCACTTTCACACACACAGAGACACGCACACACACATATATATTTGCATGAAGCGTTACATAGACCTACTAGATACATGTTGTTTCCTGCCTTTACAGACCCTTCTCTTGTCTTTGTTGTAGAAACTTGCGTCATTTTTTTTTCTTATAGCAGTTTGACATTCCCTCTTTTATATATATATATATATTTTTTTTTCTTATAGCAGTTTGACATGCCATCTTTTTAGTTACCAAGCTATCAACGAATGAAAGGTTTAGTGGACACTAAGCGTGCAGAAACAAATTTTTGTGGTACTGAAATGTTACTGTTTTTTCACTCTGATGCTCTTGGCACAGCCTTATTTATAGGCATCAGATGCAGTTGAGCTACCATGCTGTAACTGCATTTTGTTTTTAGTTGCTTTTTTGGATATGTTTTGTTGTGTGTGAGTTTGTGTGTGTTCTGTTTTCCTTTGGTTTTTTTTTGTACATTTTTTTCCATGGAAAAGCTGTTTTTACCAAAGGTGTATTCAGCCAGCACATGTGCTTGTGTGTAAAATACCAGTATACATGTGTGAAATGCTCTGTATACATTTGGGTGTCTAGGTAATGCTTACAGAAGTCGTACGGAAGATTGCCTACACACAACGTACTTTGAGCACTAGATGTGCCTAGACACCGAACGCATTACACATATTTATGCAGTCATTTACTCTTGTGTCTATGTAAAGCTTTGTGTAACAATTGCTTTTATTTTGAATGTGTATTTTAATACTAATATGAATCATAATTGTTCTTGTTACACATTGGTTTTTTACATTGTGTAATAGTGTTCTGTGTCCTGTTTTTGGGATTCTTAGTCCCTAAAGGGACAAGGGCCAAATGACAGAAGAAAGCATCTTGCTTGTTACTCTTTGGAATAAATATTATCAACGTGAGTATCAAGTAGTGGTGACAGGATTTTTTTTCTTTTTCTTTTTTTTTGGACAGTTAAGGCTGCTGCTAATACTCCCTGAATGTAGCTTCTATGGGTAAAGCAATTTTCCCCCCAAATGGTTTGTTGGAAGCTGGCATGGTAGTGTTTTGTGCATAGAACACCCGTGCACATATGTCTATGTAATATTCTGTGTGCTTGTGGGTATCCAATGCTCGGTGTATATAATACTCTTGTCTACATGGTACACACAAGATTGCATACACATGTACATTGGGCACTAGATACACATATCCACTGAGCATTACTTACATGCATTTACCACTATGTCCATGTACTGCTCAATATATGTGTGTGCATGGGCAGAATGCTCTGTATACTATTGCACTCGTGTGCACACACGCACACACAAAAATATGTACATCAAGCGTTACATCAACACAGACTAGATACATGTTTTCTGTCTTTATAGACCATTCTCTTGTCTTTGTTGTAGAAACTTTTTTTCATATAGCAGTTTGACATTCCCTCTCTTTTATATATATTTTTTTTCTTATAGTAGTCTGACATGCCATCTTTTTAGTTACCAAGCTATCAATGAATGAAGGTTTAATGCACACTAATCAAGCAGAAACATATTTTTTGTGGCACTGAAATGTTTATATTTTTCACTCTGATGCTCTTGACTCAGCCTTATTTATAGGCATCAGATGCACATGAACTACCATGCTGTAACTGCATTTTGTTTTTCATTGCTTTTCTGGATATGCTTTATTGTGTGTGTTCTGTTTGTTTTTGTGTTTTGTTTTTGTTTTTGTTTTTTGTTGGGGGGGGGGGGGGGGGGTGGGGGGGGGGGTGGGGGGGGGGGGGGGGGGGGGGGGGGGGGGGGGGGGGGGGGGGGGGGTGGGGGGGGGGGGGGGGGGGGGGGGGGGGGGGGGGTTGTGCAAACTTTCTTTTTCCATGGAAAAAGGCTATTTACCAATGGTTTATTCGGCCAGCATATTTGCTTGTGTTTAAAATACCAGTGTACATATGTTATGCTCTGTATACATTTGGGTGTCTAGGTAATGTTTACAGAAGTTGCACAGATTGTCTACACACATGTAATGCTCAATATATGGGTGCACCACTTGCAGATTCGCTTTTTGAACTAAGACATTTACTGCATTGTTTTATAACTCTAAGCATAAAAATTGATTTTTGTTATGTCCCATTTCACTGTGGTATAACGTGGAATGAAATAGCAGACCTCTTGCAAAAGGAGAAACTAGACACGTTGAAAATTTACTAAACATTCCCATAGATTTCTCCTTGTGAATTAATCCGAATTATGGACAAGATATATATATATATATATATATTATATATATATATATATATATATATATATATATATATAGCGGTAGTTAAGTTAAAAAAAAAACGGCTACATTACCATCGTGTCCAAAGCACACTGTTACATTAATTCATAATTAAGGAACGCTACATATTCTCATGGCATTACTTGTGTCTGCAGAGAAGACATTTCTGTGTATCATCTTTCATTTGAATGCTCAGTGTTGACCTCACTCTATCAGGAGAAAGGTATTGAGATGAAAAACGTTGATGTCAATACTGTCTTGTATGGTCCATATGTTTGCCTGAATTTTGTGTACCACTAGGGTATTTCATTTTGTAAAATGTGCCTTAAACAGATGGGTTTGAAGTACAGGGATGATAATTTGAGTGTGGAGGTGTTGTTTTTGTTTTGCTTGTTTTTTTTTCCATTTTTGAAATAAGTGTCTAATATCATTTGACAATGAAAAGACATTAGATAAACCACTTGACCTGAACTGAGTGTGATACTTGGCATGTATGTGTGTATGCGATACTCTGTGTCATACAGAAGATTGCCTACACACATGTACATTGAGCACTAGATATGCATATACACACACAGCATTACACATGCATACGGCATTTACTCTGTGTCTATGTAATGCTCAATGCTCACTATATGGTGGATGCACATTTGCAGTCTTCTGTGTACATTGTGCATTACAGACTCGGAGTAAATGCCTGTTGTTCTCTGCCTTTGTAGACCATTCAAACTGACTTTGTTCAAGAAACTCCTGTGATGGTGTGGATGTGGTGGGGGGTGCGCATGAAGACAGACAGATGATGGTAGGTTCAGGAACCAAGGGACCACAGCCAGCCAAAGAGAACACAGAGGAAACGGCATGGAGTTTCTTCCCTTTTTATTTTGCTTGCAAAGCCAAGAACACACCACTCAGGGCTCAAATATATAGAAGAGAAGTGAACTGCAGAGCCAGCAACATGATGCCACAGACGAAATTGGCTTCACGAGGCAGAACTGACAGAAAGTTATGCCGTCGCAGCTTCCATGTTTTCTGGCTCTTTGTCCATTCAAAGTATTCAAACATATTCACTATGTTGATGAAAATCTTAGAACTGAAGGAATACACGAATGAAGTATATCACTTTTTGATAATTTTGTTGCTGTATTAAGATCAAATGGGAGAATGAACCCACTTTTAACAAGTTTGTGTTATATTTTTCTCTCTGTTATGATAAAATTACCTAACAGCATGAAATAATTCTATAATGAATGAATAGCAGGCATTTCATGCCTTTCACATGAATTTGATTCTCCAAGACTGTCTGCGCAGAGAACTCTGTCTTTGAAAATTAGAACAAAACACAACTGGCTATCCCTCTCGCCTGGCTGTCAACATGAGTTTTTTGATAGGATTTTTCAATTGAAAAATACTCTATTGAAACGGACAACCATATAATAATTTCTATACATTTTCAGTTGTATCTATCATAGAAATGGAGTCATTCACAAAGGTTTTGATTGGGAAGAAGTCTGAATTTTGTAGAACGGCAATTTAGCACAAAACTCCAACAATGACAAAGAATGGAACAGAGAAGGTGACTGTTTGATCAAGATGGGCATTGTCAGTCATTTCATGTATTCGCAAGCATCATGTGCTGAAAATAGCCCTAAGCATGCAATATGGGAAATGAGAGCTTTACAGACGTTACATTTAAAAAACCAGTTTAGAGAAAAATACAGGCTTTTCGGTCCAATGTGGTTGTTGTAATGAATAAAATGAATTAATTTTTATGACTTCAATCACCACACACACACACACCATATATATATATATGTGTATGTGTGTGTGATATATATGTTGTATGTATGTGTGTGTCCTTCGCACTTCCCATCTGTCAGTTGGATGCTTCACCACCACCCAGTTGTTTTCCGCTGTGTAGTAGAAAAATGTGTGATATGCCAAGAACGTTTAGTAAAAAGAGCCAACTTCAAAAGTACAGTAAACAAGAGAATCATTCACCATCAGAAACAACATGGCCTGTTTACCAGGAACAACATCTATTTACTGTTTTTGCAGCAAATGCCCACACAGCCAGTATGTTGGGGAAACAAAGATTCTTTTTTTACCAGCACAGATCAACATCAAAAAGATCACTGGAACTCTGATAACCAGATATTTCCGCCAGATTAATCACTCCGTTTATGATCTTTGATGTATAAATACAGAAAAAAGTTTTTTTCAGAAGACAATTACAGACTTCGTTGTGAATCATTCTGGTTTAACAATTTATGTACTGTTTAACCTAGTGTGTCTCAACACATGGTCACCTAGACACCTTCCCCCCGCCCTCCGTTCTCCCCAACCTCCACTGCCAACAGTATCCCCACCTTTCATCTCCCTTCGCCTCTACCCCCTCCCTCGCTTCACTATCTACCCTCGCTGCCACACCCTTCATTCAAGCCTTTTAGACCTTTCCCTGCCATGCCACTGGACCTTCGTCCTCCCTACCACTTCCTCCTACACGATTCCTTTAGGCACATTCCTGAGGTAACAACTCTTGCTGGTCTCCCTCATAACATCCCCCTCCCCCTCCTGTATTGTGTTACCCGAGATTACACCTCACCAATCCTTCCCTTATACACTAGTTTGCATGCGCACGATTGCACACCACATGTGCAGGCACAAAATGCTTTCCCTAACCCCCCCCCCCCCCCCCATCCATTTTTGATAATTTTGTTCCTGCCCTTAGTCCTTCCCCTACCAACATACTTGTACCCTTTCCCCCTCTTCCTACTCTGCTCCACCTCTTTGGGAGAAGGCATGCATGTGGTCAGCCTACTTGAAGATAGTACTCCAGCTGTGACTTGCTTTATAAATTATATTACCTTACTGGCTTATATACACAGTTTGATATTAACATGAACTTCATTCATTAGATGAATTAATTGTCAAATGTTCATAGACAATTGAATCTGCAACATGTTACTGAAAACAAGTATTCTCCCCTCTCTCTGTGCATGCGCGCGTGTGTGCATGTATGTGTGTGTTGGGGGAAGTATTTTGGGGTACCAGTGTTTTGTGGGTGTAGGGGGAGGTGGGTTTGGTTATAGTGTCTATATGGGTGCAATATTACACTGGATCACTTTTGTTTGTCAGATTTTGATTTTCTCTGTTGGGGGCCTGTGCCAGCCATCTGTGATTCACTCAGTAATAATCAAAGAAAGGAAGAGTTAAGGATGTTTTGATTTTTCCAGTAGAACAAAAATAAAGAAGTCCTTGGTGAAGGCCCAGAGTCCAAATGTTGGGAAGAAAAACTCGCCTGTCTGCTTTTTCACTGGGGTTTGGTTTAAATATGTGTGGTGAGAGAGAGAGAGAGAGAGAGTGTGTGTGTGTGAGAGAGTGTGCGAGTGCGAGTGTGTGGTGTGTTCTGACCCATTCACATTTTAAAGTGTGCACATGAAATCAAAAATTCATCAAGCAAGGGGGAAGGTGACTCTTGAACAAAAGATTTCATCTGCTACGGCTCACCAAGAGATATGTGCACGTTTCAGCTCATGGCTACACTCCTAGGGTTTTTTTTTTTTCAAACAGTAGTTTAAGACATACCTGATTTTCTTTTTTTATCTGGCAGTTAGCAATACTTTATGAATGCTGTCCAGAGTGGATACTTACAGTCCACTCCTGTATTTGCCCATGTGCCCCACATCATACTTTTGTGGCTTTTTTTACTCCTTGTGCTCTTAGCACTGCCTACTTTGTAAGCTGAACATATAGCTGGCCACCATGTCACAGTTGCATGTTGTTTGTTGTTTCTTCTCTGGATGTTTTTTTTTTCCACGGGCCGAGTTGTTTAGTGATGCGACTTTGTTCCTTGCTGGACTTTGACAGACAGCCCCAGGAAAGGCGCTGTGTGGTCAGCTGGCGCGATAGTGATCAGAACTTGACCATGGCGCACTGCTCTGTGTACGTCTCCATGTACATGACTTGACCATGTGCACTGCTCTATGTACGTCTCCATGTACAGAACTTGATCATGTGCACTGCTCTGTGTACGTCTCTCCATGTACCATGACTTGACCATGTGCACTGCTCTGTGTATGTCTGTATGTAGAAGTTGACCATGTACACTGCTCTGTGTATGTTTCCATGTATAGGACTTGACCATGTGCACTGCTCTATGTGTGTCTCCATGTATAGACCCTGACCATGGTGCACTGTTCTGTGTACATCTCCATGTATAGAAACAAGCTAAGAGTACAACAATATTGCATGGTATGTTGTATATGGATAAAGGGAAATCCCCCCCCCCCCCCCCCATTTTTTTTTCCATTCATCTTTCGAATGGATATATATAAATCTATTTCTTTTTACATATATTGGTACATTGTGTTGTTTTATACTGGTGGCTTGCATTGTGTGGACAATCTGAAAATGTTGCACATTTTGTACATGCCCGTAAGATGCTGCCCAATAGGACACTATATGGTGGGTACCACACAGTAATCCGACTGAATGATATACCAGAATTCAAAGACATAACACTGAATCCGAATGCTCCAAAATGTTCACAATGAATCGTAGGTAAACTGTACCTATCTAGTGTTCATTTCTTCCATGACAGGCATCAGCCAGGGCTTGTTTCAAAGTGAAGATTAAGGTTGTTAAGTAGAGTCGCGTAAAAAAGAAATTTTTGGTACTTTGAAAAGCTATCAAAAGGTGTTTCATACATTTCATTCTCAGAGAACTGAAAGTATACAAGACCGCATTTGGCTTTTTTTTACCAAATGTACAGTCACGGAAGGGGTCACCTTAGGAAAGTCGCACATTATTTTTCATAGCACTCTAAACCACCATTGCCCAGAGAATTTCATTTCCCTCAGTTCCTTTGTACTGATTACATTCTGTTGATTGGATAACAGATACCTTTAGTCAAGAAGAAATATACCAGGGATGGACTGGGGGGAAATGGAATTAGCCTCTTAGTTAGCCCTGACCTCTTCGATTTTCTATTTCATGGCATCCATGTTGTGCCACTAAAATGAAAGCAGTGTCAATGTTGTCCTTGTATCGTTTTTCCAGCATCTCTATGATGGAACCATAATCTTAACTAACTTTCCCCCCCTTGTTAATTTGTTTTAGCAAAGTTTCATTGATTTCAAGCCTATTGACAATTTTGACGTTTTGAAATATTTGTGGCACCACATCAGTGAATTCAAGTCCTCCACCCCATCTCTTCAAGAAAAAAAAAAAAAAAACAAAGAAAAAATACCCCCCCCCCCAAAAAAATAAAAAAAAAATGAATGAAGCCTCTAAGAGTGGCCTAAAGAAAGGATGACAGCAGAAGGTTCACATTTCAGTTGAACAAAAGGAATGGTAAGAAGGAGGCTTTCATAAATGCAGCATATGAATAATGTAATCATGAAATAGTGTAAATACATTACCAAAAAGAAAAAAAAAAGTGCATCATGTTTGCTTCGTAAATAGATACATAGCTAAATTCAAAAGTATATTCTTATGCGTGTCAATAATTTGAGAATAAGCCTGAAATTATGCAGTTCAGTATATGTGGATTAAGCCATACCAGACGCACAATATATGTAAATACGTATTAATTAAAGACTACATTGAGCAGATCTATCACTATTTCACGGATGTTCATGCCCACACCTAATTGTTTGTACAATTTAATGCAAATACAATAGCGCTAAATATGAAAGTAGAACCTGTCAAATTGAGGAGGAGGGGGATCAGTGTTTGCCCATTGTGAATTGGCTTTGATGTGGCACCTCAACAGCCCATGATGTGCAGTTGTACATTGCAAAATACAACTGCAGACATTTGGGGAGAGACAGACGGACAGAGAGAGAGAGAGAGAGAGAGCTATTTCTCACTACAAACAGCTGTGCAAATCAATTTTTCAATAGTCTCAGAGTGACTTCTGGGAGGGATAACATGTTTATCTGTACAGTGTTTTTGGAATTGGTGATTTCTATCCATGTTGAGCTGAGGTCTCAGATACATAGGAACTATTTTTGCTGATTACAGTCTGCTGATCAAGGAGGGACTTGAAACATTTTGAAAACAAACATATGAATAATTTAAATGTACCTGACTGTATGAAAAAAAAAAAATTAAAAACAAAACGGATGTAAAGGTACTTGACTGCTAAATCTTACAGGCAAGAACCGTTTTCTTCTCAGAATTATAGGTGCATCATTTTGTACACAGGAAAAAATGTTATATTCGATCATTTTTCTTTGAATCTACTAACAACCTGTGATATAAATACTGAATTGCTATGGAAAGGGTAAACAGGTCTCCATGCCAGTTCTGCCATCTGCAGTCAACAATCCTCTGTTTAAAACAATTCAGAAACGCTGATACATTTTCAAGACTTTGGTTATTCCGAACAAATCCACTGCTGCACACTGGAAGCCCATGTCCTCTTACCCTTAACCTTTACTGGGTTAATTTGAGCATTTTATACATTTTGAATCAGAATTTCATAACAAGTTCATTATAAACCAGATCACTGGGTTGTTCTCTTTCAAACAGTATTTCTAGCATACAAGTGAACTGTTTCAATTATGGTATTTTTCTCAAAAGCCCATATTTCTGCTCCATATTGTAAACTAGACAGAGCTCCTATGAATCAAATAACGTTGTAAAAACCACTGAAAGAATTGCTATCCAACTTATACAAAATGTAACTGCCTTCCTCACTCATCTGACTATATAATGACAAGCAGAATCAGAAACCTAGTAGCTGTGAAGTAAATACCAAGACAATTATATGCATTAACCATAACTATTCTTTCCCCCCCCCCCCCCCCCACCCCACCCCCACCCCCCGTTCTTTTCTCAATGCATGCAAGATATCCCCCTTTATAAAACCCATTACTCATTTTATTCACATAAACGTTTCATTCTAATCTGCTTGTTTCAGGGAAACATGTCAGTATTCGTCTTATTTATACTCAATATTTGTCTTACTCATACACATTTTATTTCGGTCGGCTTGCTGCAGGGAACACACGACAGTATTTGTCTCATTCATATTCAATTTGAGTCTTACTCATAACATTTTATTTTAGTCTGCTTGCTGCAGGGAAAACACAACATTTGATTTATTCACAATATTTCATTCTGGGTCTGCTTGCTGTGGAGTACAAATTATTCAGCTCTCTGTATACCAACCACTGGCTCTTGACAGTAAAATGTCATCAGCAAAAATCAGCACAAACAATTCTAAAATGTCAAACTTAGTAATCAATGAATAAAGAAAATGTTACAGGCTAGAACATGACGATATTGTTTAACCCCACTTGTGCACATCACTATAAACTCTGATAATTTTTGCTCTTCATCTTATTTGTTTTTACCTTATAACACTGAACTTTTTTATGCACCAATACAATCATTTCTGCAATCATTTGCAAATTTGTTTCTGAACTTCAGCAAGCAGAGTAAATATATGACAACTTTGGAATAACCTTTTTTTTTTTTTTAATCCCACCTGATGTTCTCCAGTTATATAAAGTTTTGTTTCAAATCTTACAGAATGAAATACCCTCTATAGATATTTACATTAACACAATGCAAATCTGCCCGATGTTCTCCAGTTATATTAAGTTTGCTTCAAATCTCACAGAATGAAATAGCTCTATAGATATTTACACTAGCACAATGCAAATCCCGCCTTATGTTCTCCAGTTATATGAAGTTTGTTTCAAATCTTACAGAATGAAATAGCTCTTTAGATATTTACACTAGCGCAATGCCTACATATGATGGCTACTGCTGTTTTTCCCTTCCTTTCTGCTTGTCTCAGGGGGGAATAGAGCTCAGTGGTAGAGCGCCAGACTCATAATAATCGTGAACCTGGGGTTGCGGGTTCGAAATTGCTGCCAGCCGTTTTGGTACCGAGGGATTTTTCCCTTTTCCCTCCAGTCACAATGGCTCCGACTACATTTCTCATACAGTCCTTTGAATGAGACTATGAAACGAGGTTCCATGTGTGAACGCACACATAAGACCTTGCACACACCTATAATCCCATCACCAACTTTCAGAACAGAAGGCCAGTTTGGCCCTTGGTACGGATGACACGTTACACACAGCATGCACCCTTGCATGAGAAATGGAAAGAATGAAGGAAGTAAGAAAATGGAGTGAACAAATATTGACTGGATGACACAGGGGAAACGACTGAATGAAGCCACCAGCTGGCAGCTTTTCAGTCGGCGCTACCCAGCAGCAGCTGCTATGTACACAAGTGGTGAGTGTAAAGCACTTAGAGCTTGGTCTCTACCCGAGGACAGGCGCTATATAAGTATTCATAATAATAATTGGGGTGGCACCGGAATCTCTGCCAGCATAGGGATTTTTTTTAACCTTTTTTTTCTAATTTACTTTACAACCTATATTTGTAAACATTGTTGACATTTATCTAGCATGTTTGAAAAGAAAAAATTTCTACCACTTTCAAGAAGAAATCAATCATTTTCAGAAGATTGAACATGCATTGAGGTTCTGTATCAGGATGATGCATGTATAAATCATGCAAACAAAAACAGAAACAAGAAAAAAAAACATCTGAATGTGATGATCACTATGACATCACAGCATGCGGACAAATGAATTCAAAAAGAACAGCATTCATCCTTTACTTTGCAATCATGATGCATTTTACTGTGAGCTATTGTCCACTTTAACAGAATATCACACAACTGACACAAAAATCAGCAAATGGTGTCTCAGATATACACACTCAAAACAGAATATTTTCAATCACTAACACAGAATGGTTTTCCCACTACAATTGCCTACACACATCAGTTGCTTTCCTGTCATGTATGCAGCCAAAATAAATATACAGGAGTTTCAGTTTCCATCAGCCACAGAATGATAATGACAAGTACACTGTACCAATTTCCAAATCAGACTGGATCTGCATTGCCCAGATGAGGTCAGCTGCAGCATCCACATCAGCAGTATCACTGCAAACCACCAAGAAAAAAAAAAGATTACCCTAGTGTCTGAAACAGCTGACAGCTCTTTGCAAATTATTACATTTGGGCCTCATTTAGAGTAAGAAAATCCATGCTGCATCTTTAGGTCAGAAGTGTCACAAGCCATACCTTGATCCTATCACATACACATAGTACAGAGTGCATCAATTAGACCTAGGACAAAGCACAACAATTTCAGATAAATATATCACATACATTCCTTTAAACATAAAATTGTAATGTGCATGCCAGTGCCTGTTCCTGAAATACTTCAAAATCTAATAATTTCAAAACTGTTGTTAGTAAAAATTTTTAAATAAGAAAAAAATGGAGGAAACAAAAAAGTGAGACTGTCCTTGCGTTCACCATAGATTTTCCATGCCAGCCTGTTACAGAATGAATGGCACTACTCTATGCCATGACTGAAAACAAATTCATCAAACAATCATACGGGGGCCGGAATATCTCAGTGGTTGAGCACTGGACTCACAATCTTAGTGTTTGTTAATGAAAACATCCTTACACCAAACAATTTCAATATTGCTGTATGTAAAACAAGCATTTTGTGAATAATAAAGTTGGGAAAAAGGCATGCATATATTAAGAGAGAGTGTTGGTGACAGTGCTCATTACAAACATGCATGCCAACCTGTAACAGAATGCCTGCAATGAATGTAAACAATTCATGACACAATCAATACACATGATGTCATCCAAAGCTTTTATCAAAGTTTAAAAGTTTTCTGCACACACACACACACACACACACACACACGCACACACACCCTACCTTCTTGTAAAACTGAAAACAGCTTTCAGAAGTTCCTGCCCAGACAAGGTCTGCTTTTGCATTAAAAATCATCCATACGCGGATCAGCAGTGTCACTGAAAAAAAAAAAAGAGAAAGATTATCGTTTTTTTTTTTTTTAAACAGCTAACATCAAGCAGAGCTCTCTTCAAATAATTCTATTAGGACCACACCTACAGTAAGAAAAATCAGACTGTATTTTTAAGTCAGAAGTCTCACACGCCATCCTCTGAATAATCATATGATAATGATAAATAAAATGCACATTAAACACAAAAGCTTCGACATGTACAGTTTCATTCGTACAAAAATATACAGTGTAGAACTCAGAATGAACAGAAAATCTTTGTGTACACCCCCATGTTTCAATACTGGTAGTAATATTAGTATCTTTCAAAAAAAAAAAAAAAAAAAAAAAAAAAAAAAGGGGGAAAAACATGCATGCAGGCTAAAATGCTAAAAGCGTCTATGTCCAAGCTAACAATAAAAACACACATGCCAACTGCAAACAGAATCAAGGACACTTTGACATGCATCAGCCAGAAACAATGCATAAGACTATCACATTACTCAATGCAGTGAATGACCAAAAACAATTCCTGACATAATCAACACACACAATTATTTTCAAAGTCATTCACAGCTTCTGTCAAAGTGAACTGGCTACACTACAGTGCTGTAACAACATACATGACCGCAAGGGACCATCCAAAGAAAATCCACACTCTCCCCTTAGATCACAAGTCTCACAAGCCATCTCTCTCTTGAGTAATCCTATAAAAAAATGAATACAATGCATACATTAACACAAAACCAAACAGGCACAGTTTCATGTACACAGAACAACTAATCCATATACTCTTAACAAAACAAAAAATCATGATGTACATCCCAGTGTGTCAATCCTGTCAGTGAAAAAACATGATGTAAATAACACAACTGGGGGAAAACACATGCATACAGAGCAGAACAAAAAACTGTGGAAAAACACATGCATACAGAGCAGAAGAACAAAAACTGGAAAAACACATGCATACAGAGCAGAAGAACAAAACTGGAAAAAAACACATACACACACAGTGGAAGTACAAATAACATACACACACAGAAAGTAACATAAGAGGAAAATCACATACACACAGAGCATATGTACAAAACGGTTGAGAACCCATCCATACAGAGCAGAAGTGTCATTTTCAGAGCTTACAGTGAAAATGCATGCCACTCTGAAACAGAATGAATGACACTTTTTTATGCAGTGACTAAAAAACAATTCATGTGACTTTCACTTTACACAATGCAGTGAATTATGAAAACAATTCATGATATGATCAATGCAAACAATTGCTACCAAAGTCATTATCAGCTTCTGTCTAAGAAGAAGAACTTTCTACACTACAGTACTATGACAAAAAAACACATGATCCGCATGTCATCTTCTGAAAAACTTTAAACATCTTCTGCTCTTTCACACACACACACACACACACACACACACACACCTTACCCCTAAACACAAGGCAGTAAAAAGAAGAGGTGCCCATTCTTTGTAAAACTGGATCCAGCTTTCACAAAATGACACTGGCTTGGATGAGGTTTGGTGCTGCATCATAATCAGTCGTGGGCAGATTCTCATCATCACTGTAAAAACAAAAACAAGAAAAAAAAAATTACCTGTCACTTAAAATAGCAACATCAAGCAGAGCTCTTTAAAAAAAAAAAAAAAAAAAAAAAAGTAAGAAAAAATTCCAACCTGTATCTTTGTCTAACCTCTGTCTTTAGGTCAGAACTCTAACAAGCTATTCCTTGAGCAATTGTATAATGAATGATAATACAGAGCACATCAAACACAAAACTAGGGCATGCACAACAAAATTGTCCCATAATATTCTTTGAGTATAGCTCAGTGTTTGTTAATGAATATCTTTACACCAAACAATTTCAATAGCTGTATGTAAAAAATGAACTTTTTGTGAATAATAAAGTTGGGGAAAGGCATGCATATATTAAGAAAAAACAGAGTTAGTGACAGTGCTCATTACAAACAAGAATGCCAACCTGTTACAGAATGCCTGCAATGAATGTAAACAATTCATGACACACAATCAATACACATGATGTCATCCAAAGCTTTTATCAAAGTTTAAAAAGTTTTCTGCACACACACACACACACACACACGCACGCACACACACACGCACACACACACACACACACACCACACACACGCACGCACACACCCCTACCTTCTTGTAAAACTGAAAACAGCTTTTAGAAGTTCCCTGCCCAGACAAGGTCTGCTTTTGCATCCATACGCATCATACGCAGATCAGCAGCTTCACTGAAAAAAAAAAAAAAAAAAAAAAATTATCATTTTGTTTTAAACAGCTAACATCAAGCAGAACTCTCTCTTCAAATAATTCTATTAGGACCCACACTACAGTAAGAAAATCCAGACTGTGTTTTTTTGGTCAGGTCTCACATGCCATCCTCTGAATAATCATATGATAATGATGGATACAATACACACTAAAACACAAAGCTTTGACATGCACAGTTTCATCTGTACAAAAAAATATACAGTGTATAACTCAGAACAAACAGAAAAATCTTTGTGTACACCCCCATGTTTCATACTGTTAGTAATATTAGTATCTTTCAAAAAAGGAAAAAAAAAAAACCTTGGGGGGGAAAAGCATGATGCCCGCTGCAAAGAATCAAGGACACTTTTAAAGCAGGCTGAAAGAGTCTTTGTTTTAAAGCTAACAGAAAAACACATGCCAGCCTGCAACAGAATCAAGGACACTTTTACCAGCATCAGCCAGGAACAATTCATAAGACTATCAACAGATTCAAGGACACTTTTACATGCATCAGCCAGAAACAATTCATAAGACTATCACATTACTCAATGCAGTGAATGACAAAAACAATTCATGACATAATCATCACACACACACATTATTTTCAAAGCCATTCACAACTTCTGTCAAAGTGAAGAACTGGCTACACTAGAGTGCTTTCACAACATATATGACCCCAAGGGACCATATCAGGGCTGTCGCCTCCTCAGTCAAATTCACTACACATAGATAAACACACACACACACACACACACACACACACAAATAAAAATAACAGAGATGTTCTTGAACACAAAAAGACACACACCGCAAGGTATTTACTACACATTCACACACATACACACTAGGAGATACTCACCAACATCCGTTGCCTTAACTGTTTCACCTTTTCATCTGTTTTGATGGAGTATCATGTCGCTTACAGCTAAGCCGACCGTGAGGGCCCACACTAGGGCTATTATCTTGTCAAAGCTCAGCAAAGCTGTTAAAACAAAGCCAACACAAACACACATGTAACTTAATAAAACAGATTTCCTAAACCATGCTAAAATACTTTCACTCTTTTCTTATAGAATCTTCAATGAAAACACAAATCTCTTTCAGGAAATGAAAATCAGATCAGGTGGAATATCTCTGAACAGTGTTTTCACAGAGTCTGCTGCAATAAAGCATGGAGTTGCACCATTGAAACAATGTGGAATTGAATCTATTATCAATTCTTTACCATCAAAAGCATTCTAAAATGTACCCTCAACACAAACAAGGTCATTCTCCCCAGTAAGGTTGGTCATTTCTTTCATGTAATGACAAGTGAGATTTGTGACCTTGAAGCTAGACTGGACTGGACTGGCCTAGCCTAAATGCTCTATTCAATCAATAACAACTATTTTGCTGCGTGAGACACTTACCACATCCTGCTGTCCTCATCATCTTTGTACTGCAACATCTTGGCCTGCCTGGATGTCCACTCTGCAAACGCAGTTTTGAAATTTGAATTCAACTGCTACCTGAAACAAATGCAAAACTGTGCACACACACACAAAGGGACCGACCGTGCTACTTACCAGCAGAAGATCCAAGTCTAAACAATGGCTGTCACTCTGATGTCCTGGAAAACCCTCCGTTCAGCTGGCCCCCCCGACCTGGGGTAGTCTTCCTCACCTGCAATGATTCAGCATACACTGGTGTGATTTAGGAACTACTGATGACTTTCTGAATTTTACATGCAGTACATTACACCTTGAACACTAACTCTCCCACACACAGTATCAGTCAGTTTCCCATTTACAAGCAGAACTGTTCAACACCTACCAGGCTCTTCAGTGTGGTTTTCTGAGCGGATTCTTCAAGAGACCTCTTCATTAGAAGAATGTATTCATTCTAAATTCAGGAATCACTGAATCACACATGATGAGTTAATATGCATGCCCCAAACAATGCTGCCTCTGTAAATAACACTCACTCGCGCACACATACATGCACCTCTCCCTGTCCCTGTGTAGTCAGTTTGAGATGCCTGCATACAAAACACAACTAAGAGACATCCAACAATAATATTATCCCTATACACAACACACACACACACACACACACACACACACACACACACACACACACACAGAAAACACACCTCGCCACATCTCTGTCCCTCCAAATGGTTCAGTGTCTTCAGCAGTCTTGAGGAACCTGCACAGACAAAATAATGAGTTAAAGTATAGGCCCTCAACAATGTTGCCCTTGTGACTATCACACACTGGCTCACAAACCACACATCCCATTCCCAACACCTCTCCCCTCCCCTTCTTCCCATCCTCCCCCTGTCTACTCCTCCCTGCCCCTCCCCCCCACTCCCTCCCCCCCCCCCACACATTCTTCCCAACTCACCAACACACACACAGACACACAGTCATCTTGTATTTGGCTCTCCTCTCAGTCCAATGTTTGTAGTTATCTCGAGACACCTTCCTAGATAACAAAATTAAGTCAGCATAAACTTCCAATAATAATTTCATCCCTGTAAACAACATACACATACAGACACACACAGATACACATCTCACCTCCTTTCAGGTCCTCCAAATGGTTCAATGTCTTCTTCAGCAGTCTTGAGACATCTGCACAGAAAAAAACAGTATATGCCCCAAACACTGTTGCCCTTGCAAATAACATACTCACACACAGACTCCTCCACCCTTCCCCCCCCCCCCCCCCCCCCCCCCCCCCATCCCTGTGGCTCCCTCCCCACCCCTCCACTCTCCCTCCTTCTCCAGCTTTCTTCCCCCCACTCTGTCCTTCCAAGCTGTTTTGTTAAAACTGAACACTTTCCATAAGGAAACCTAACACAGAGTAACTTTTATTCAAGACTGGCACAGCCTTTAAACTGAATAAAGTCAGACAAATACAAAGACGAACAATCTAATAGTGGGGGAAAAACAAGCGCAGGCCAACAACTAAATTGTCTTCATAGTAATGACTTGGCAAAAAAAATATGAAAACTCTTCACTGGCCGCATAAGGGAACCATCACAATCCCTTTTAAAGGCAGATATATTTGTATTGCCTGCTCCGAGGCCTTTCGTCCGCTGGGTCGGAAACTCATCAGGGAGACACGGCTGGCTGTATCTACCCTCCTGGCGTCAAATAGAGACACACCACAGTCCATAATACCGTGGTGTTCTCACCACCAAGGGTGCAAAAAAGAATCCAATAGCACCCCCAAAGCAGCCAGCGAAGAGTAGTAAAAGAAAACCAAACGAAAGTGTGGGGAGGAAAAAAGTTGCTGAAAAACTACAGATATTATGCAAATAGTATAAAATGTAGGGGGCAATCTTTGAGCCTACGCTTGAGGATCCACCCAAAGATGCAGGAGATCAAAAGACAAACACATAGACAGACAGAAAAACAAATACAAGTAACCTCGATTTAATCAAAACGAAATTGGAAATGAAATGAGGCAGGGAACAGTAAACAATAAACAGTAAACAAGTGGGGTAGTCTTTGCTCCCATAAGGAAACCTAACACAGAGTAACTTTTATTCAAGACTGGCACAGCCTTTAAACTTGAATAAAGTCAGACAAATACAAAGACGAACAATCTAATAGTGGGGGAAAAAAAGCGCAGGCCAACAACTAAATTGTCTTCATAGTAATGACTTGGCAAAACTTTGAATTTAAGGAGGGGGGGGGGGGGGGGGGGGGGGGGGGGGGGGGGGGGGGGGGGGGGGGGGAGGTTGAAGATGTAAAAACTGGGAACATGAAATTAATAAAATATGAAAACTCTTCACTGGCCGCATAAGGGAACCATCACAATCCCTTTTAAGGCAGATATATTTGTATTGCCTGCTCCGAGGCCTTTCGTCCGCTGGGTCGGAAACTCATCAGGGAGACACGGCTGGCTGTATCTACCCTCCTGGCGTCAAATAGAGACACACCACAGTCCATAATACCGTGGTGTTCTCACCACCAAGGGTGCAAAAAAGAATCCAATAGCACCCCCAAAGCAGCCAGCGAAGAGTAGTAAAAGAAAAAAACCAAACGAAAGTGTGGGGAGGAAAAAAGTTGCTGAAAAACTACAGATATTATGCAAATAGTATAAAATGTAGGGGGCAATCTTTGAGCCTACGCTTGAGGATCCACCCAAAGATGCAAGGGAGATCAAAAGACAAACACAAGACAGAGACAGACAGAAACAAATACAAGTAACCTCGATTTAATCAAAACGAAATTGGAAATGAAATGAGGCAGGGAACAGTAAACAATAAACAGTAAACAAGGGGGTAGTCTTTGCTCCCATAAGGAAACCTAACACAGAGTAACTTTTATTCAAGACTGGCACAGCCTTTAAACTTGAATAAAGTCAGACAAATACAAAGACGAACAACAAGCGCAGGCCAACAACTAAATTGTCTTCATAGTAATGACTTGGCAAAACTTTGAATTTAAGGAGGGGGGGGGGGGGGGGGGGGGGGGGGGGGGGCAGGAGGGGGGAAGATGTAAAAAACTGGAAAATGAAATTAATAAAATATGAAAACTCTTCACTGGCCGCATAAGGGAACCATCACAATCCTTTTAATTTGGGTGGATCCTCAAGCGTAGGCTCAAAGATTGCCCCCTACATTTTATACTATTTGCATAATATCTGTAGTTTTTCAGCAACTTTTTTCCTCCCCACACTTTCGTTTGGTTTCTTTTACTACTCTTCGCTGGCTGCTTTGGGGGTGCTATTGGATTCTTTTTTGCACCCTTGGTGGTGAGAACACCACGGTATTATGGACTGTGGTGTGTCTCTATTTGACGCCAGGAGGGTAGATACAGCCAGCCGTGTCTCCCTGATGAGTTTCCGACCCAGCGGACGAAAGGCCTCGGAGCAGGCAATACAAATATATCTGCCTTTAAAAGGGATTGTGATGGTTCCCTTATGCGGCCAGTGAAGAGTTTTCATATTTTTTTTTATTTTCATGTTTCCTTTCCCCCACTATTAGATTGTTCGTCTTTGTATTTGTCTGACTTTATTCAAAGTTAAAAGGCTGTGCCAGTCTGAATAAAGGACGAGTCATTAAGTGGAAAATGAGCATGTCCAGAGGGTCAAAGGTTCGAATCCCTGCCATGGCTCATCCCAAGATGGGGAAAAAAAAAAGGGGGCATCAGAGGGACATCCGGAGTCATGAACCGGGTGTGGCCCAACCCCCCTAGAGTGTCAGGAGATATAGGGCCGAAACACTTGTTTGAAAGGGGGCTCTCTTCTGAGGACTCTCTGCTTCCACGCTCTCCACGAGTTTCTTTCTACCAAATGGCATAAAAGTGTTTTCTTCTTTAAAGCCACCCCCGGAACATGGTAAAAAAAAACTCTTTCAGGTTTGGATGGATTTTAAAACAGTTGGTTACCCATCTTCGAGTTCCATTCCTCTTGCAGGTCTTCAACATAAGCCAGTGTTGGGGTTTTCCAGCTTCACATCAGACGGGAGTTGACCGTCTTTTCCATTACCTTGCAGAGGCAGCTGATCAGAGCTACTGGACGGTAGTTTGAAGGGTTGGGTAAGGTCTTTTCCAGGCTTGGGAATCAGAATGATCAGGGCTTTTCACCAGGAGGGTGGAAAACACCCTGTTGTACAGATATGGTTGTACACTTTAGAAGGGTCTGGACACAGCTCTCTGGGAGATGTTTCAAAAGCTGATAATGAATATCATCCAGGCCAGGAGCAGAATCGCTGTAGGTTTGCAGATCTGATTTCAGTTCATCAATTGAAAGAGGTAGACTGTACACTTCAGAGTTGTCTGAAGTGAAGTTGTATGAAGATTTTTTCTCTGAATTGTTTTTTTTTTTTTTTTTTTTTTTTTCCAGAAAAACAGCAGATTTACTTGAGGATGCTGATTTCTGTTGAATGGTGGAAGCCAGCAGATTGGCAACAGCTTGTTTGTCAGTTATCAAAGCATCGGCAAGTTTCAGGTGAGATGAACTGACGGGTTGGTGTTCTTCCCTTGATTTTCTGGATGATGTTCCAGACTTTTTCATGGATATTTTAGATGTCAGCCTGCAGCAGAAGTTCCTCCAAGACTGATGTTTACTGACTTTAAAAGTGTGTCTTGTTTTGGCTCAGAGCTTTTGATGGGCTTGAGCACTGGGAGCTGAAGGTCTTCCGAATACCTGACAATGAGCCCATTTGCGTACTATTGAGATTTGTTGGCAGTCAGAATTGAACCAAGGTGTTTTAGGCAGTTGGAGTTTATTGCAAGACATTGGAATTAAGGTTTTTGCACAATTAAAATATTAGTTAGAGATTCTGCTGGGTTTTGATTTTGAAGAATGTCAGTTTCCTGGAGTTCCTTTGAAATTTTGCAGCAAAAAGATTCCTATTAGCCTTCTTATAATCAAAGTGTTGTGGAACAGAGGTGTTTTCAGCTGTTATGGATTTCAAGAGAACGGGGGAAAATGGTCACTTCCATGCAGATCGTCATGGACAAACCACTCTTAGTCCAGGACCAGCGAGGGGTCACATATTGACAAATCTAAACATGAAAGAGCACCTGTGACAGAATGGAGGAAAGTTGGGAGGCCCATCAACCCAACTCTGAAAAGACATCTAAAAGGAGCAGACCTCTGGATAAAGTTCACACTACTCCCAAAGACTATGGCCATTAAAGTTACCTAACAACAAACAAGGGCAAGGAAGTTCTTCAAACAGACTGACATGGTCCTAATGACAAACAAAGACAGGTCGTAGATATAGCAAGCAAACTGTAAAGATATTTATGGAGAGGGACTCTCATAGCTACCGACTGACAAGGGGTAGTATGAGCAACAGGGCTAACAGCAAAGCCCTGTGGATAAGAGCAATGCCACCTGTTAGTCCCAACATGGCAGTTGTGCAGGTTTCAAAAGAATA